>PVJI01032676.1:0-11963 GCA_004026765.1 Micronycteris hirsuta
AAAAAAAAAGACTACAGTGAAATACTGCCTCACACCTGTCAGAATGGCTATCAAAAAATCAACAAACAAGTGCTGGCGAGGATGTGGAGAAAAGGGAGCTCCCTTACTCTGCTGGTGATTGTAAACTGGCGCAGCCACTACGGAAAACAGTATGGAGGTTCCTCAAAAAAATTAAAAATAGAACTGCCATATGACCCAGCAATCTTGCTTCTGAGTATTTATCTAAAGAAAACAGAAACACGAATTCAATATATGCACCCCTATGTTCATTACAGCATAACTAATTACAGCCAAGGAACGGAAGCAAGCTAGATGTCCATCAGCAGATGACTGGATAAAGAAGATATGGTACACACACACACACACACACACACAACGGAACATTATTCAGCAACAAAAACGAATGCAATCTTACCGTTTGCGACAACATGGATGGACCTGAAGAGTATTATGCTAAGTGACATAAGTCAGAGAAAGACAAACACCATTTGGTTTCACTTATATGTGGAATCTAAAAAAAACAAAATGGAAACGGACACATAGATACAGAGAACAAGCTGATGTCTGCCAAAGGGGAAGGGTAGGGGATGAGACTTTTTTTTTAAAGAAGTGAAGCACCAACACACGCTACAACACGGATGAACCTTGAACACACGCTGCTGAGTGAGAGAAGCCAGACACACGAGACCACGCAGCGTGCAACTGGCTCCATTTCTATGAAATGCCCAGAACAGGCAAATCCGCAGAGACAGAGAGTAGCGGCATTGGGGGGGGGGGGGGGGGGGGGGGGGGGGGGGGGGGGGGGGGGGGGGGGGGGGGGGGGGGGAGGGCTGAGATGGATGCTAATGGGTATGCAGTTTCTTTTTGGAATGATGAAAATATTTGGAATCAGTTGCTGAACGTGGTTGCATAACATTGGAAATGTGCCACGTGCCACTGGATTGCTGAATTTTAAATGGTTAATTTTATGGTATGTGCACTTCACCTCAGTTTTAAAAAGGAAAAGAACCTGGTAAAAATCTATTTGTTTTGACTCATGGAAAAGTGGCCGCGAAGGGAGTTGGAGGTGGAAAGGGGCCAGTGTGTCTCGCATCCTTTCTGTGGTCACCACTCCAAGGAGGAGGCTCCTGCAGGGGAAGGTACACACTGGGTCCCACACGGTTTAACACTCAGTGGGCAGGATTCTCAGGACACTTGACTGACTCAGACAATCAGGACAGGGGACAGGTCCAAATTCCCTGTGAGGCTGCAAGCCCGTCACTTCCCTGCCCTTCCTGGAGCTGTGAGGCCTCCGCCACCCAGGCACCAGCCGGAAGCCAGCCTATCCTGACTGTGGGCCTAGCGAGACCCCTGAAGGACATGTGAAGGAGAATGAAGTCTTGGTGCCGGGGGCGCTGGGCCCAGGGTCTGCGCAAGGCTGCACCTGTGCACGCACATGTGTGCGGGTGTGTGAGAATGTGCTCACACGTGCGCATGTCTGTGTGCATGCACATGCATGTGCATGTGTTTGTGTGTGATCATGTGAGCTACAGATCTAATTTCAAGTTTTCTACTAGCCACACACATTCTAAAAGTAAAAGAAAACAGATAAAATTAATCTTAATAATACATTTCATTTCAACTGACTTCTAAAATGTTACCATTCCACCACGTGAAGAATAAAAAGTTTATTAATTTGTTATCACTTTTTTGTGCTAAGTCTTCTCACAAGGTGTGTGTTTCACACTCAGAGCGCCTCGGTCCAGATCAGCTGCATTTCTGGGGCTCAGTGGCCATGTGTGGCCAGTGGCACTGTGTGGGCAGCATGACTCCGGGGGGCAGGTCATCTCTGCTCACTGCTTTGTGCCAGGCTCCTCCTAATGTGTCTGGCACGGGGGACAGTGAATGGCTAGCAAGTCAACCAGCAACCAAACAAGACAATGCATGGCCACCATTGGCCCCGCAGGTGATGACGAGGTGGATGACAGAGTAACCGTCAGAATGGCCACCATGGCTCTCACCAGGCATCCTCATGTGCGTGACTCGTCTTTAAACCCTATGTGGCAATCCCTGATGCATCCCCGCCGAGATTTCCAGGGAAGATAGGGCAACTTGGGAGTCCAACTACTTCCTTAAGATCATCCAATTTCTAGATGACTATCCAAAACGCTTCACTGTGGGAGCAGACGCTGTGGGCTCCGAGCAGAGGCAGCAGACCCGCATGTCGCTCCCGAGAAGGTTGTGGGGCTGACGGGCAGGAGCACCACGATGCGCAGAACCATCCGGGGCATCTGGAAAACAGCCCAGCAGTTTCTCCAACTTCTGGAGAAACTGTTGCCTCATATCTGGGGGGCTGTGGGCTTTGTGTTCACCAACAGGGACCACACTGAGGTCAGGGACATGCTGCCGCCCATGCTGGCGACATCGCCCCATGTGAGGTCATTGTGCCAGCCCAGCAACGTGCAACTGGCTCCATTTCTATGAAATGCCCAGAACAGGCAAATCCGCAGAGACAGAGAGTAGCGGCATTGGGGGGGGGGGGGCGTGGGACCCAAGAAGACCTCCTTCTCCCAGGCTTTAGGCATCACCACTAAGATCTCCAGGGGCACCACTGAAATCCTGAGTGATGTGCAGCTGATTAAGACTGGAGACAAAGTGGGAGGCAGCGAAGCCACACTACTGAGTATCTCTCCACTGTCCTTTGGGCTGATCATCCAACAGGTGTTTGACAATGGCAGCATCTACAGCCCGGAAGTGCTTGACATCACGGAGGAAACTCTGCATTCCTGCTTCCTGGAGGGTGCCCGCAGTGTTGCTGGCGCATGTCTACAGATGGCTTACCCATCTGTTGTATCAGCACCCCATTCTATCATCAATGGGTGCAAGCAGGTCCTGGCTTTGTCTGCAGAGACTGATGATACCTTCCCACTTGCAGAAAAGGTCAAGGCCTTCTTGGCTGATCCATCTGTACTTGTGGCTGCTGCTCCTGCTGCCACAGCCCCAGCCAAGGTTGAAGCAAAGAAGAGGCAGACAAGGATATGAGATTTAGTCTCTTTGACTAATCACCAAAAAGCAAACCAGCTCAGCCAGCTTTATTTGTGAAACAAGGAAATAAAAACTTACTTCTCTTTAAAGTCAAAAGAAAAAGAAGAAGAATGTCCATCATGACCGGACAGGCTCGTGTCCCATCCTGAGCCCACGGGGCAGCCAGGCAGACCGCACATCCCTTGCCGCGCATCACTCAGTCCAGGGCCTCTGCCCTTGGGGTTTCACCAGTGTCTCCCGCTCCCAAAAATTTCCAAGGTATTTGGGCAACAGCACTAAGAAACCAATGAAACTGCCCATTAAACTCTCCTTCAGCTGCCAAGGGACACCCTTTGGGACAACATTAAAATTCGGGGAGGGGGTGGAAGGAACGCCTTCTCAGTGGGTGTCTGTGTGTCTACAGTGACTGCCAAGATGTGCCATGGGAAGAAAACAGCTCGGAGAAAATCAAGAAGGTTTCCATCCCTGGGAAAGTCAGCTCGTTTATGACCAGGTCATCTGACCACAATGCGCCCCCGACCGCACATTCCTCCCCACTCAAGGGGAACATGCCCTTCAGATCTGCCTGGAGAAGGCATCTACCGCTGTCCTAATACGGCACAAAAATCTCCTTTGCTGCAAGCGGGCTCCTCCTGCCTCTGTAACGCTGATCTTCAAACACGATGAATTTACGATGCTGAGACACGTCGGGGTGAGGCTGTCTGAAATTTGCTCAAGGTCTCTGCTGAATCCCACGTGGAATTTAATTTAAAGATTCTGCCGGCCCTCACATGAATAACACAGACAGTGGCCCTCACACCCTCCACAGCCAGTGACTGCCTTAACCGTCTCCTCCAACAGAGCGAAGCCCCAGTTTTCACACAGAGTAATCCTTCCTTTCTTGTGCTGATGCAATAATAACAGCTGTTTTTAAAATTCACCAGCCACGCACAGCGACAGGAGATAGCTGCCTGTCAGCACCTGGCTTGCTAAAAAGTGGCTGGTTGGGGTAAACTCTTCATTCTTATTTAGATGGAAGGGACAGCCAGTTAACTTTGCCAAGAAGAGCGAGAACTTGGGAGAGACAAGGAGAGACAGACAAGGAATCAGATTAATTTCTTTTGTGCAACACAGTGTTCTACCAGCTTACAACTGTAAAATTCTAACGAGCTTTAGGAAGAAAAGAAAAACCACACACACACACACACCCGATGCAGAGCCCAAGGCCCAGAGCTGTCCTAACTTGAAAGTTGGAACAAAAGCAAAATCACACGTGCAATAAAAGCAGAGAGGCTTAAAGGAGACACAGGCCCATCACCGGCTTTAATGAATAAACACCCTCGGGTGCCTGCTTGCCGGGAACTGAGAAAGAAGTGAAGGCTGTAGAACAGAGCAGAGGAGTGAGGGGTGGGCGGTGGGGACTAAGAGGCATCTAATTTTATCTGGCTCCTCTCCAACAATAAAATCTAATCCATCATTTTCTCCGGGTGAAGGCTCTTAATGAAAATTTAGAGAGTGTGACTGAAATTTAGAACTCTCTGGGGATTCTGCTGGGAAGACGTCTAGCAGCCTCGCAAAACGCACTGCAGCCGAACCCGCCGCGAGGAGGGCTGCGTGCAGAGCCGCGGGGGCTGAAATGTGGCGCCGGCCCTCTGTGTCCCCCGGCACCGCGAGAACCATCCGCAAAGAGCAGGCCCAGATGCATTCACTTTACGTCTCCCAGCCTCCTCCTGGCCTGGGGAGGACGGGGTGTCTCCCCCGAGACCTCAGTTTACAACTCTTGGTCTGTGAAACCAGGTGGGAGGGGGGGCAGAGAGAGGCAAATTCTCGGCTCGCCCATCAAAGCCATACACTGCCACCCATGCCACCAGCCCCACCACCGTCCTCACTCAGACAAAGATGAGGAGGGAGGCTGCTCTTCTCTGACGTGTGCATACCCCTTCCAGCCCACCGCCACTTCAGTCTAGTTCCAAACACCTCCACCACCCAAAATGCATCCCCGCGCCCCTCACCTTTCCCCTCCCCAGCCTCCGGAACCGCTTTATCTCCATGGATTTTCCGGTTTGGACAGTTCCTCATACAAGTGGAGTCACACTCCTGTGTGGCCCTTTGTGTCTGGGTTATTTCACTTAGTGAGACGTTTTTAAGGTCCATCCACACATAGCGTGCCCGTGCTCCGCCCTCTCCACAGCTGGTAGTATTCCACTGTGTGGACAGGCCGCGTCTTGCTTAACCATTCACCCGTCCGTAGACATCGGGGCTGATCGCTGTCAATAATGCTGAAAGGAGCACTTCAAGTGCCTGTTTTCCATTCCCTCGTGGGCATACCTAAAAGCGGGGCTGCTGGGTCACATGGTAACGCTGTGTGTAACTTCTGAGGAGCTGCCAGGCTGTTTTCCACAGCGGCTGCTCTATTTTCCATTCCCGCAGGCAATGAACGCAGGTTCAGTTCTCCACGTCCTCACCAGCATTTGCCACTTGGCATTTTGTGTTGTAACCACCATGATGGGTGTGAAGTAGTGTCTCCTGGTGGTTTTGATTTGCATTTGCTGAGCGTCTTTCCGGGTGCCTGTGGGCCATCCGCCTATCTCCTCTGGGGAAATGTCTGTTCAAGGCCCCGGTGCGTTTTTGATTGGGGGTGTTTGTCTTTTTGTTGTTTCCACTCATCTGCCTTAAGCTCCCGTAACGTTGAAGCTCTGGGCGAGACCCCTCCCAGGGTCCGGATATCAGTGGGACCCCCGGGGTTCAGTGAGAGGCTTGCAGGGCCCCCAACCACAGCCCGCCCCCTGGAGTATTGCAGGCTGGCTCAGGGGCAGCCACCTGCGGTCAGTGTTTGAAAACTGAGGGGCGATCTCAGCCTTTTCACATTCTCCTGGGTATTCCCATGCTGAGCATATTTGATCATAGGATGTTACTGTCCAGTATATTATATTTTGTCCCAGGAAGAAAACGGTCCCAGTCGTCACAGAGCATAAGGAATGACCCAGAGTCCAGGTCAACACCTCCAACCAGTAAAACAGCCACCAGGGCTTCCAAACCATGAAAATGCAAGCTCACCGCAACCTTACACCCTGGAAAGGTTAGGCGCCCTCAGGCAGAGGGAGAATATGGTACACTTATGCCAAACAATACAGAGCGATAGATGCCACCAGTAAACTTAAAAGAGTGGTAAATGTCAAATGCAAAAGATACCTTCTACCATTTCAAAGTTAAGACACCAAGTCTGTTCCCTGCATGGCAGGCTCGCTATTTCTTTAATTTTTCTGCCCATGATAAACAGGCAATTTGGACTCATTTCCACAAAAGCAAGGCCCACGTAATTCTCAACAGATGTGCTCTAAGCACATGAGATGTGAGGGAGCCACGTTAAACATTTTGCATTTTCAATCTGCAGTGTCTCTCCCTGAAAAGCCAGCCTGATTTAAAAGGAGCTGCCCAAAATTCAGAAACCACATTTTTCAGTATCTACATGAAAATACGGGCATGGTCCCTCACACTAGCAACCTAAAAATAAAGTCTCTGATGATAAGCATTGTAAGTCATGCCAGCGTGCCTCCGTCCAGTAAGACAGGACTGCTGTGTGCAGGGTCACTCCCAGGTCCTCCGAACATCAGAAGTTCACTGCCGCTGACCGACGCCCTCGTATTTCCTGACGGCCCAGGCAACGGAGCCCATGGCCTCGTGGTTCTTTCTGAGTAACACGAAACTGACAAGTTCGGGTACAGTTGTGGCACACAGCAAATCCCTCTTTTATTTCCTCCTCGGGACATTTTTAATTCAATTAATACCAAAAAGGAAGAAAAAAAACAATTAAAAAATTTCTAATGTCTGTAGCTACTCAAAACCACGATGGTCCCCTGCCCCGCGGAAGTACGTGTCCTGTCCCTTCCCCACAGCCCCTCTCTCCTTCACTGGGGACTGCTTTTCTCACCTCCATACGATACTGCTTTTTTCCTGACGAAAAGCTGTCATTTGTCTGCCAAGGGGATCATGAGCAATCTTGATCTCTCCACTCAAAGGTTGATGAGCATGATGTCACATAAGGGGAGGAGAGACAGATGGGGGTGTGGAGGCCCACCGTGCCAGTACCCACCCTCACTCCCTCGCCTCCCCACCCCATCACCCCACCCCCACTTCCGGCCAGGCGGGGCCTCGGTGGTGAAAGAGTCTGTAGGGAAAAAAAAGCCTTTTCCTCTGCCCTCTGAGGCCAGTGACTGGGGACTGGGGATTAAACGGACAAACAACAGATTAATGGAAGAAAAAAGTTATTCATACGCACATGGTAGCTAACAAAAGTAGCTGGCTGAGTAAATGGTTTCAATTAGATGCCTAGAGACATTAGCAAGGATAAGGGGGGCGGGAAGGGCTCTTCTGAAAAGAATGAATAGGTTTCCTTAGGAAAGACAAATGAAGTTTTAGGAGAACAGCAGAGACGTAAGAACGTTCGTGATACTGTGTGCCGATACAGGTGTGAGTGGTCTCCCTGTCTCCCGCAGGGTCAAACAGCTCCCCCAGAGGAGGGACTGCGACCGGCTTTTTCACGGTCTCCCCACTGGGAGTAAACTGCCGTGAAGAAGAAACGTACAGCAGCTTTATTTCCCAGAAGCTTCTGCTTTTAGTCTGACAAGGACAGCTCCTAAAAGGTTTCTTTCTGCATCTGTCGATTCTCGATTGCCTTCACCTCAAAATAACCCTCGTGCCAAAGGGATGTACTTCAGGGTCGCACGTCCTAATGACACATCTGCCCCACCACCCAGCACTGTGACCAAGTCCTCCCAGGCCAACAGGGGTCATTGTCAAGCGGGCTCCCTTTGCCCTTTCCTCTAGGAGCAGGCCCTAGCAGAGCTGAGGGAAGGTCAGTAACAGTCACAAGAACGTCCCCTGACTGAAACTGTTCAGCTGATGGCTTCCTGGAGCCCCAGTCACACCCGTAGGCCGAACACTGTGCCCCCGTCAGCTGCCTTTCCACCCACCCCCAGCACCCGGTCTCCCCTTGGTTCACTCTTTCGGTAAAACCGTGGCTGTGTCAGGGCACCTCCTAAACTATCATGACTGTTACAGAAGTCAAGATTTCTGTCCTGACAGACTGGAGTTCCCTCCACTTGGTATAAGGTGCATAAATTCCCCTCCCCTTCCAAAAAATGCAGGCCTGTCCCTGAAACACCAGGCCATTTGTGAGCCCAGCTCCCAGGCACAGGAGGTGCATGGCTGCATGGGTGCATGGCAAGGGGGCCATCCCGCTTTCCTGTCCCTTACTCTCCCTGTGTCTCACAGAGAGCTCAGAGCTCACGAGCAGTGAAATGGTGGCCCGTGCCACGTACAGAAAAGCTCCTGCCCCCACAGGAAGGAAGAAAGGAGGTGTGTGTACACTGAAATGGGAAGATCTGCCTATTTATCCACAGATGAAGTGATCCACAGGAGCCCCACTCAACATTTGGTTTGCTTTTCTGAAGACAGACCACAAAAGTTCAATTTCTGGGGAGAAGGGCTCTGTTTCTGCTTTAAGTGCGTGAGGAAACCTCGGCTGGGGAGGCCACGGAGCAAGGGGCGCAGAAAGGTAGAGAGTCTGGAACAAGCTGTGACTTGACAGAAATGAAGGGTCAAGACACGCTCTCACGAAACACAGCGAGAACCGCTGGGGTCACATCCCACCAGGCCCACAAAGGCGCCGCAGCTGCAGGTCCTGGAGATGAGGATGTAAAACTGTCCATCAGCCCATGTCTGAGGGACAACAGGAAATACAAGTTCAGTAAGAACGTCTGTTAAAAGCCAGAAACCTCCACCATCACTCAGCTAAGGTGGTGTCAGTAGAGAGTGGAACCCAATGCACTTTTTCTGGGAAGGAAACAGGCTTTTCAACAAGCCGGTTGCATTGGAACAGCGAGGTATGAGGCCCAGATGGCCATGGGGTTCCAGGCTGCTCCCGCCCAAGAGCTGAGCGGGGAAGAAGATGGTCTGGACGTGGTCCCAACAGTTTCAGGTCTCCCAGCACCTTCCCCACCTCCAAGTCCAACTCAAGCCACTCGGCCCTGAGTGTCACCTCGTCCCCGCACACACACAATCTCCCCTCTCCCCTCCTGCCTGCTCCTGCAGAACCCGCCTCGGCAGGAACCGGTCACCCATGACCAGCAGTGGGTTACAAGCACAGCTGCCTTCTGCTGGTTCCCCTGCACCAGCAGAATCAGGGTCCTCCGCCCTCACCTGAGTCCTGAAAGATGAAGCAGAGGAAGCAGCACCTCAAGGCCCTGAGAAACCTCCACAGCCAGAGTGAAGCCCCTAGAAAAGCCAGGCTGGCTGGTCGGGAATGCCCATTGGATCCCGGGGGACTGAGGGGCTGAGGCCTGGCGGACCGTGCTCCCTGGGCTGAGCCTGGCCACCAGGGATTGGACAGCCTCTTGCCAAAGCAGAGACTCTGTTCCCCCTGAAATGAGGCCCCATGCTGGGAGGGACTGCAGGGTTCCCCTCCACGTGGTCCCCGCCAGGAGTTCCCCCAAGGTGCTTCCACCACGTGCTTCCAATCAGGTGCTCTTAGCAGGTGCTCCCACCAGATCCACTTGCTAGATGCTCCCACCAGATCCTCCTACCAGGTCCTCCCACCAGGTGCTTCTAGCTAGATTCATTCACTAGGCACTCCCACCAGGGGTTCCCACCAGGGGCTCCCACCAGGAGCCTGAGGGTATCTGGCCCCACCTCAGCAAGACTGAAGGGGCAGCTTCTTAATGCCCAGAGTAATCCCAATTACAAATCCAACTTCTGCAAGCTCATTTCTCTCCATAAAATTATATGAAATATTTTATGTCTGACCCTCCTTGTCTTCAACAAAAGGAATCAAAAAGCATAAAATCAATGAGGACAGAACATCAAAAAAGGGAATGAGAAGGCTATACCTGGTTCTCAGCGTGGATGTAGGAGAGCGAGGTCTGCGGAGTCGAGCTGATTTTCAGGGGACCGCACTCCCATTCTCCTGAAAGTGCATGGTGCTCCCCAGGCCACGGCGTCATAACAGACAGAAGGCAGAACAGAGTGGATAATGCAGCTCTTCCTCTGAGAGATCTACATAAAGACAAAACAACGCCTCTAAATTTGTCAAGGGAAAATATAGCCATTTGTCATTAAAATGTAATGTTCATGTACAGTGGATTTACTATTGTTGGTTTTAAGTGTAAAGTAGAAATATAACAGATTTCTCTGTTTTCATTTTTAACACAGTGAATACTCCCAGAGATGACCACAAAACAGAAGCCTGAAATGCGTAGGAGCATTTCGGGGTCCTGAATTTGACTCAGTGGGCTGACAGCCATTGGAATCCGGAGTGGTGACGACATGGGCCTGCGGCTCCACCTAGAGGTGACAGCCAGGCAGCTGGGGACATCAGCTGACCACAGACATCACCTCAAGAGGCTTCTGTTTTCAAACTCTGCCTGGACAGGGCCACTGGGACCCTCCTCCAGGATCTAGCCCCACACACCTTGGCCTGAGGCCTTGCTCTGGGTCCTACAGACATTGTGGAGAGCATTTTTCACGATGCACTGTTGTTAGATAGGGAACCCCAGAAGGTGGGACTTTGCCATGTGCACATCCCTGACCTCACCCAGAGGCTGCCCAGAGGCTCAAGGAGGGAAGAAAGGCATGTGTGAGTCCATACCGATAGGCGGGGACATAGAGGGACTCAGGACGACCAGGATAGGACAGTGGTGAAGCCACCTGGGGTACGTGTGTCGAGTTGCACGCCAGCCTCCAGCCACTAGATGCCAGTAGCACTCCAGTTGTGAAGAGCAGAAATGCACCCAGACTTGGCCCAGGATCCCCTGTAGACCAGACAGACCAGATCACCATCTGCACCATGGCACAGATGGAGCTGGGGCAGGATGGGGTGTGGGTCATGGGGAGACCAGGCTTTGCGGGGTGCAAATGCCACAGCTCCTTTTCTTGTGTCTGACTAGGCTATTCTTTCTCCAAGCCACACCTCCCCGCTTGCCAGCAAACGCCCTCACAAGCTGCCTCCTCAGTGTCCAAAGCCACCAGACCCTCAGGGACATCACCTGAAGTCTTTGGATCAAGTAACTTTGAAAGACAAGCTTTGCCTACTGTCACCCACCTGTCCAGCATGTAAGTTTTGCACACAGTTTTGCCTGATGTCTCTGAGGAAGACCTTCCAAAAATTGTGAGCAATAATTATGTAACTTACTCAGGTTTTTAGAACAGCCCTTTAGGAGAAAGAAGGGTGTCCACTGCTTTGCCACCAAAGAGGCACTATGGGTAAAGAGACCTGAGTGGAGAGACCTAAGTGGGGAGCCCTGGGATGGCGAGACCCGTTGTGGGGACCTGGGTGAGGAGACCTGGGTGGGGAACATGAGTTAGGAGACCTCGGTGAGGAGACTTGAGGTAAGAACCTGGGGTGGGGAAATCTGTGTGGAGAGACATGGGTGTGGGGACCTGGGTGGGGAGACCTGAGGTGGAGAAACCTGTGTGGGGAGACATGGGTGAGGAGACCTGGGGCAGGTAGATCTGGGTGAGGAGATCTGGTGTGGGGACGTGGGTGGGAAACCTGAGTGAGGAGACCTCGGTGGGAAAATGTGGGTGGGAAGACCTGAGGAGGGGACCTGGGGTGAGGGCACTTGAGTGGGAACCTAGGGTGGGAGAACTGGTCAGGGAGACTTGGGCAGTGAGACCTGGGTGAAAAGACATGGCATGGTGGGGAGATCTGAGTGGGAGACCTGGGTGTGGCCTTGCTGGGCTCTGTCATCTTTCTCCAATACTGCTCCATTTTACACGGACTCTTGGCCGACTTGCTCACCAGGGCCACTAGCGGCCACTTGGCTCCCTCTAAGGCCTTTTGTCAAAATTTAACACAAGCCTGGAAAATCACTGTGTCCAACAAATTCCACAAACATACACGTCAACGTAGACTCTGCCCCCCCACCCCGCCCCGACTCTACCCTTCCGCCCCCACTGACACC
>PVJI01032677.1:0-11976 GCA_004026765.1 Micronycteris hirsuta
TTTTTGGTTTGCCCTTTACATCTTTACTCCATGAGGAACGCATGAAAGAGCTGACCACACTGCTTAGTGCTTGGAACTAAACCGCAAAGCCCCTCCCAGCCTTTTTAACTTTGAAGTGAGAACTACTTTGTTCTTCCAGATACAGCTAACTTTTTTATTCTGGGTTCCTGCCTCTTTAATGAACATGACATATCTGTGAATTTCAATGAACTGAAGGTTGGACTTAAATCCTAATAAGCTTGCTGTCTGCTAATTATCTTCTATTTTAGGCTTTGGTTGGAAGTTACAGAGAATCACATTAAAACAGAAGACTATTAACGGCCCATAGATCATTTACTGAAATTTTAAAATATAAATTAAATTATTATATATTGAAAATTCTACAGAAAGTACCCAAAAGCTATTAGATATAACAAGTGATTTTAGCAAGGTTATAAGCTACAAAAGCAATGAAGAAAAACCTATCATACTTTGTATATACTTACAATGACAATCAGAAATTAAAATTTAGAAAAAATAGCATTTGAAATATTGTCACAAATATAAAATACTTCAAGATAAACTTGAAAATGTTATGCAAGACCTGGACACTGACAACGACAAAGCATTGCTGAAAGAAATGAAAGACATCCTAAATAAATGAAGATATATGTAACACTCATGGATTGGATGACTCAATACTATTAAGATATAAGTTTTCCAGCTTGATCTATATGCTCAACACAATGCCAATCAAAATTTCCAATAGGCTTTTTTTCTGGTAGAATTTGGCAAGCTGACTCTAAAATTTATGTAGAAATTCAAAGGACTCAGAATAGCAAAAAAATTCTTTAAAAAAAGAATAAAGATGAAGGACATACGCTACTAGAATTAGATTTGCTGTAAAGATAAAGAAATCAAGACAGTGTGGCACTGATATAAAAATAGGCAAACAGATCAACACAACAGAATAAAGTCCAGAAACTGACTCACACATATATAATTAGTTTATCTTCAACAAAGCTGCCAAAATAACTCAATGAGGGAAAAGACCATCTTTTCAGCAAAGGGTATGAAATAATTAGACATCTATATGAAAAATAAATTAATTAACCTTAGCCCTTTCTCACAATTAATTCAAAATGGATCACAGAGCTAAATATAAGAGGTAAAACTATACAAATTCTAGAAGGAAGTATTAAGAAAAACCTTAGTGACCTTGAGTTTGCCAAAAGCACAAGCCACAAAAGAAAAACTCAATAAATTATCAACAGGGGAGTAGGAGGGGGAGAGAGGGGGTAAAGGTACAGAGAATAAGTAGCATAAGTGGTAGGTAGAAAATAAATTGGACAGATTTTTTCTTCAAAAGGTACTGTTAAGAAAATAAAAAGGCAAGCCCACAGACTGAACTTATATTTATAAGACATTAAAAAAATACCTTACTACTGAAGGTAGTAAGGGACAAATGATCCAATTTTTAAAAAGTTGAACAGACGCTCAAAGAATGTATATGGTTAGCAAACAAGCACATGAAAATATGCCCAACATCATTAGTCATTAGGCAAGCACAAATTAAAACCACAGTAGGAAATTACTATGAATCTATTAGGAATGACTAAAAACTTTTTAAAAAGTGACCATATCAAGTGTTGGCAATGATGTGAAGGAACTAGAACTTTTATATGTTGCTGAGGAAAATATAAAAATGGTATAGCCATTTTACATTTAAGATTCTTAAAACTTAAACACACACTTACTGTATGACTATTCATTGTATTCTTAGATATTTATTCAAGAAAAATAAAAGCACACAATTTTATAAAGTCTTGCATATGAATTTCATAGCAGCTTTATTTGGAATAGCCACAACTGAAATATCCATCAATATTGAATTAATAAGCAAATAATGGTTTTTCCATACAGTGGTATACTACTTAATAATAAAAAAAGATTAATTGATCTATGCAACCCCTTTCTGATAAAAGAAGCCACACCAGAGTACAAACTGTACAGTTCTACTTTTATGCAATTATAGAAAATGCAGACTAAGCTATAGTGACAGCAAGCAGGTTGATGGTGGCTGGGGATGGTAAGGAGGGGCAGGAGAAAGAGTTTACAAAAGAGCATGAGGAAACATGGGTATGTTCATTACCTTTAGTGTGGTGATGGTTTCACAGGTATATACATATGGCAAAACTTTTATGTTACCTGTATCTCAATAGAGCTGTTCTAAAGGAGAAATATATTATAAGAAAACAAAAGGCCTGTGTCCATCATAAACATAGATTAAACAATAGCAATAAACCTGACCCCTTACCTAGAAATTTGGATTTAATTGGTAAGAGGTATGATCTAGACACCAAGATTATTTTGTTTCCTGTGTGATTCTGATACTCAGAAAAATTTAAAAAACAAACAATAAACATCATTTTAGTCCATGATCTGAACTGCACACCTATCCCTAAAAAACCCTCACTTAAATCAGTGCCCATTCTTGCCAAGGAACCATGTTTGAAAATTATGAGGGGACAATGCTAAGCCATCATCACTTCCAGAAAACAATCTAAAAAATTATTATATATTTATGTATTTGAAATATACTAATTATATGTAAATCATTGTATAGATACAAGCTATCTGCATTTCCATAGAAAAATTACATGTATAAACATATAAATGTTTAATATTGCATATCAATATTACATTTTTTCTGTTTGGGTTGTTGATCTCTATCTGTAGGTTTTTGGACTCTGAGGACTGTTAAAAAATAATTCCAGTTAATGTCCAGTGAATAAAAGGGAAGATCAGATTGTTAGGCCAGTCCTAACCTTTCTAATTGACTAGTGATCACTAGTGATTTGATGGCAGGGAAGAGAATCATTCATGTGTGCTGTAAAGGCTAAACCTTCTGGGCCTCCATGATGCGACTACATGTCTCCATCTGGGAGGAGAAGTGGCTTTAGAGGGAAAGACTTCTTATGTCTCACAAGGTTATTTTAAGTGTTAAAGCACTTAGACCAATGTCTGACATCTAGTAAGGACTCAATAAAACAACTCATTTAACAAATTCTTACTTATATGTACTATATATCAATAATGACTAGGAGCAGGCAAGATCCCTGCTCCCTGGAATTCTACAATCTGGTGGTGAAAAGCCATGCAGTAAAAAAACAAGCAAATGGATTGTTCTAGTGTGATAAGTGTTAGAAAGAAAACAAGTAGTATCATATCAACAAATATAATGGCAGTAAGAAGGAAGTGAAGGGAAGTGTTAATTTAAATAAGATAGTCAAGGAGGGTCTTTCTGAGATGATGCATGTGAGGTCACACCTGAAGGAACGAAGGCATAGCCACATAAAGGGCCAGAGGAAAAGCATTCCAGAGAGAGGGACGAGTGCAGAGGACTTGATGTCGGAAAGAATGTCAGGAGCTAAAAGGGCAGAGGACTAGTTGGTAACCCAGAATATGCTATGGTAAGAAATCTGGATTTTATTGATTTTTATTATTTTTTAATCCTCACTCAAGGATATGTTTATTAATGTTAGAGAGAAGGGAAGGGAGAAAAAGAGAGAGGGGGAAACGTTGATGTGAGAGAGAAACATTGATCGGTTGCTTCCTGAATGGGCCCTGACAGGGAATCTAACTCACAACCTAGGTAGGTGCCCTCACAGGGGATAGAACCCACAACATTTTTGGTGCATGGGACAATGCTCCAACCAACTGAGCCATGCCAACATTGTTGGATTTTATTTTAAATCAATACACTATTGAGAAGTTCTAAGAAAATGAAGTCAAATTAACTGATTGAGCTTTTAATACAATTACTCTGCCTTATTGTGCATAGAAAGTAAATTGCAGTATTACGATCATGAATTCAGGAGACTAATAATCCAAGGAAAAGATGGCAGATATTAGGTTGGTGTAGCAGCAGTGGAGATGTATAGAAGTGGACAGATTTGAGATATGTTTTAGGGGTGAAATCAACATGGAGTTGAGGGAAAAGTTTAGTTGATTCTTGGGTTTTGGGACATACTAAGGAAGACTGGACAATAAATATATTTTAGGAAGGAAAAAATCCAAAGAGTTTTATTTAAGACATGTTAAGTTTGAGGTTCCCTAACATAGGCAAACAGGAAGCTAGACATATAGGACTGGGCTTTGGGAAAAGTCAAGGATGATGATATGGATTTGGGCACCATGAACATTTTATTTAGGTGCTATTCAAAAGCCATAGAATGAATAAGAGCAGTTAGGGAATGAGTGTAGATGGAGAAGAGAAGATCTAGAACCAAATTCTGTAATACTTCAAAAACTAGAGACTGAATAAAAAAGAAAAAGCCAGCAAAGGAGTCTGGTAATGAGTCTCCAGAATGGTAGGAGAAAACCCAGAGAGGAAAATGCTTCAAGGAGAAGAGAATAACAACTGCATTCAAAGTTGTAAAGGTGTAAATTGAAATAAGAGCAGAGAAAGGACTATTAGGCTTGGCAGTTTGGGGGTCAGGGGTAATCTTGACAAGTACCCTCTCAGCGTGACAGGGCTGGGGGGAGTACCAGGCTTCCACATTCCCCAGGAGAGCAGCCTGGGTATTATGAAAGGCCCCTCACTGCAAAACAGCTGGTTACAACTTAATGTTGTGAATCTTGCACACAAAAAAATGACAGAAATCATCAACACCCCCAAAATCTCAGTAGGATACTGAAACCACAACTGAACCTAGTGGCACACCTAGAAAAGAAATAAATAAATAAAATGTAAGAATAATACCTGGGTTCCTGGGAACAGTTAGCTCGGCCTTGAGGAGAGATGAAGCACAAGCTGAATTATCGGGTCAGGACCCAAGAAGAAACGCATCTTCAGTAAGTGGCCTAGAGAAGAGATTTTCTGCCTTCAACAGAAGGAGTTATGTAGAAAAATTATCTCCCTCTAATTTGGCTCCAGGTGTGAAGATAAAATAGAAAATAATAGCAGAAATAAAAATAAGTAGCAGAAAAAATAATAGCAGAAAATAAAACATATATATTTTTTATCCATAGAATTGCTTTCAAGTGGGACTAAGGTTCTAAGGTACATTATTGCCACTGTCAAGGAATCCACAAAACAGGAGCATTAAGTTAAATTAATTCAAGTTAGGTACACCCTCTGGTACACACAAAACTCAATTTTATAAACATATTTAGAATTCTGTACATAAAAATTAAAGAACACAGGTTTATTTCAGGCACATATGCAATAATCACAAAAATTTGCCAATATCAGACTAGAAAGGAAGTCTCAAATATTTTTAGAAGCTATAAAGCTAAGTTGTTAATTAAGTGAAAAAATTAATCTATTAGGAAAATGTAAACAATTATGAAAACACATTAAACACCAATCCAAAAGAACCTATGCACTCCAATGTTCATAGCAGCACAATTCACAATAGCCAAGTGCTGGAAGCAACCTAACTGCCCATCAACAAATGAGTGGATCAGAAACTATGGTACATTTACACAATGGAATTATATGTAGAAGAAAGAAAGAAGGAGCTTATATCCTTTGCAACAGCATGGATGGAACTGGAGAGCATTATGCTAAGTGAAATAAGCCAGGCAGTGAGGGATAAATACCATATGATCTCACCTTTAACTGGAACATAATCAACAAAAGAGAAAAGCAAGAAAAACATAACCAGAGACATTGAAATTAAGAACAGTCTAACAATAGCCAGGGGGGAGCAGGGAGGGGACAATGGGGAGAAGGGTTTTCAGGAACCACTATAGAGGACACAGGGACAGAACCAAGGGGGAGGGTGGAAGCAGGGGATGGAGGTGGGTTTGGAGGAGGTAGGGGAGGAGAGGGGAGAGGATGCAGACAACTGTAATTGAACAATAAAATAACTAAAATAAAAAAACACATTTAAAATTTTAAAATACAGTTATATGTAAGTGAACTAAAATGGCAGAAGCTTTAAGAGCTCTGGCATGTTTTCTTCATTATTCTTATTCATCCCTGACTCTCTCCTCAAAGATTTCGGGTCCCAGGTTAGAGTTATTTCTTCAAACTTGGCTTCAAAGGAAGAAGCACATGGAGCACAGATGGAACAGAGTAGAAGCCAGCTCATAGCTGTCATATCATAAAATTAAAATATAAACCTTTGTTGTTGTAGGCCACCAAGATTTGGAGGTTGTTTGTAATCACAACATAGCTTTGCCTGTGATGAGTGCTATTATAAAAAGGGTAGCTACCCAAACTGCGTAGCACACAGAGAATTTAACAGAGAAAAATTGACCTTATTCCTTTAAATCATGAACGAGACAATGATGCCTTTAATTCAACATTGTGCAATAAAAGAAGAAAAAATAAAATGTAGGAATTATTTTTAAAAAGCTATCCTTTTATTATTTGTAGATAATATGATTGTCTGATTACCCCCAAAATATAAACAATTATATAAAACAGAGCACTTATAAATACCAACAAAATCAAAATGCATCAAGTAAGAAATCTAACAATATATGTGCAAGACTTCTTTGAAGAAAATTTCAGACATTGTTTAAAAATATTAAAGGAAACCTAAATAAATGAGGTATATGTCTATATCTACATTTGTATAAAACATTTGTGGATAGAAGGACTCAATATATTAAAAATGATGTCATTTTCCCTAAAACTGTTCTACAGATTAAATGCAATTCCTCTTACATTTGAAACAGTCTTTTGTGGAACATACTTAAAAAACAGATGCTAAATTTATATGGATAAACAAAGCACAGGAAGAGCTGAGACATTCCTATAAGGTGAACATGCCCTGGCTGGTGTGGCTCAGCAGATTGAGTGCCGGCCTGCAAACCAAAGGGTTGCCAACTTGATTCCCAGTCCAGGGCACAGGCCTGGGTTGAGGGCCAGCTCCCCAGTAGAGGGGGGCAGGAGAGGCAATCACACATTGATGTTTCTCTCCCTCTCTTTATCCCTCCCTTCCCCTCTCTCTAAAAATATATAAAATCTTTAAAAATTAAGAAAAAAAAAGATGAACAAGATGAGGAGAACTCTTTCACCAGTTATTATCAATCTGGGTTTATAATTACTTTTGATTAATTAAGAGAGTATAATGTATAGAAATGTAAAATAAATCAATGGATCAGCACAAAATATGCAGAAATAGGTTCACACATAAAATGAAATCTAATATATGACTGAAGTGTCATTGCAGATCAGTGAAGAAAAACTAGGTTACTCAATAAATGATGTTATATTTGTTTGCCATATGAACAACAACTTAAAAAAGCATATACAGCCCTGGCTGGTATAGCTCAGTGGATTGAATGCAGGCTGGGAACCAGGGGATCCCGGTTCGATTCCCAGTCAGGGCACATGCCTAGGTTGCAGGCCAGGTCCCCAGTGAGGGCCATGTGAGAGGCAACCATACATTGCTGCTTCTCTCCCTCTCTTTCTCCTTCCCTTCTCCTCTCTCTAAAAATACATAAATAAATAAAATCCTTAAAAAAAAAGCATATACAAAGCTAAATTTGATGGAGTAAACATTTGAATGTAGAAACAACAAGGTTAAAACTTTGGAAGAATATATAGAATGATGTCAGAGTAGGAAAAAATATTTTTAAAAAGATCCAAAAGTCACAAACCATAATGAAAAAACTGGCAAATTTGAGTTAAAATTAAGAACATTTGTTGATGAAAAGCTCCCAAATGTAAAGATAAGCCCTTCTTTTTCAAAAGTTGGTGATAAAATATGCAAATCAATACTTCACTCACAGAAACCAACCCAAATAGCTATTAAACACATGAAAAATGTTCAATTACTTTAATAATGAGCACATTGCAAATTAAAATCACAGTGAGTAAAATTTTTATACTTACGAGGTGGTAAGGATGGGGATCAATGGGAAATATTATAGATATAGTAACACACACAGATTTGTACACACATATAAACCCTAAAAAATACCCTTGCACAGGGACATCTGGAAATATGTACAACAATGTTAATATAAGCATTTGTTGTATTGAACAACTGTTACAGCCATTAACACAGATGAAGCACCAGACAAAATGTTTAATAAAAAAGTAAGATGGAGAATGCAAGTAATATAATTTACATATAGATAAAAACATAACAAAACTATACCACGTATGATTGAGGATAGCCAGGGCCCAGTGCAAAATAAAAATGTAGAATCTTTTGTTCAGAAAGCAAAAAAAGACTTTTTCTTTTTTTGATGATTTTTCCCTCCATCTGTCATGGTATTTATGCAAAAGAAACAGCTAAGCTCTTTCTACACTGAGTACATTAGTGGGGAACTGTACACCCTCATAGCCTCCTGGAGCCCCTGAGCACTTGACATCAGCTCCCCTGGCTCCACACTCAGCTAGGCAGTAAATATTCAGTTATATATATTTCATTTTATCTTTGAAAATTTACTATTTATTAAATATTGTTCTGTTTAAAATTATATGTGTATATATATTTGTATGTACAGATGCACACACCCTTATGTATAAAATAGAGGGAGTAAAGACAATGAGTATATACAACTCAAGACACATCACTATAAAAGCAGAGATTTATATGGTTGCTAGACCTGCATATGCCCATTCTGCTTTCCTCCAAATATTAAACAACCGCAACAACAAAACAATATAATAGTAATAATGACAAAATGAACCCAAATCCTAAAAGACAATGCAAAGTGCACCAATAAAATTACATGTCAATAATGTCATCTCAAAACCCAGAGAGTATAAAAATTCCAGACAGAAATATGAGGTTGTGCCCTGCGTGGTGTAGCTCAGTGGATTGAGCACGGGCTGTGAACCAAAGCGTCACCGGTTCGATTCCCAGTCAGGGAACATGCCTGAGTTGCAGGCCAGGTCCCCAGTGGGGGCCATGTGAGAAGCAACCAAACACTGATGTTTCTCTACCTCTCTTTCTCCCTCCCTTCCCTTCTGTCTAAAAAAAATAAATAAAATCTTTAAAACTTAAAAAGAAATATGAGGTGATTTTTTAATGTGTTTTGCTTTATAATCCCAGAGTGGGTAAAAACCTATCCAGTATGCTAACCCCACCCCATAGCTGTCTTTCTTCTCTCTACATATGTCTCTGTTTTGCTCGTCTGTTTATTTTGTTCATTAGATTCCACGTATGAATGAAATCATGTGGTATTTGTCTTTCTCTGACTGGCTTATTTCACTTAGCATAACGTCCTCCAGGTCCATCCATACTGCTGCAGAAGGTAAAATTTTCTTCATTTTTACAGCTGAGTAGTATCCCATTGTGTAATTGTCCCATCGTTGTTTTATCCACTCATCTATTTGTGGACACTTAAGGTGCTCCCATATCTTGGCGATTATAAATAATACTGCAATGAACATAGGGGTGCTTGTGTTCTTTTGAATTAGTGTTTTAGGTTCCTTCAGATATATTCACAGAAGTGGGAATGCTTGGTCAAAAGGTAGATCCATTTTTAACTTCTTGAGGTGTCTTCATACTGCTTTCCACGTGAGCTGAAACAATCTACATTCCCAACAACAGCACAAAAGGTTTCCCATTTCTCCACATATCACCACAACTTGTTGTTGATTTATTGATGGTAGCCATTCTGACAAATATGAGGTGATATCTCATTGTGGTTTTCATTTGCATCTCTCTGATGATTAGTGATATTGAGTATCTTTTCATATGTCTATCGGCCATCTGTATGTTCTCTTTAGAGAAGTGTCTATTCACGTCCTTTGCCCTGAATTTTTAAATTGGATGTTTTGGGATTTTTTTTTTTTTTAGTGTTGTGTCTTATAAGGTCTTTATAAATTTTGGATATGAAACATTTATCAGATGTATTGGCAAATACGTTCTCCTATTCCATGGGTTGTCTTTTTATTTTGTTGATAATCTCCTTTGCTGTGCAAAAACCTTTTAGTCTGGTGTAGTTCCATTTGTTTATTTTTTTTTGTTTCCCTATTTGTTTGTCTTCCTTTTGTTTACCTGAGACAATATATCAGGTAAAATGCCCTACAAGCAATGCCCCAGATTTTGCTGCCTATGTTTTCTTCTAGGATTTTTGCGGTTTTGTAGCTAATATTTAAGTCTTTAATCCATTTGAATTTCTTGTGTGTGATATAAGAAGGTGGTCTACTTTCATTTTTCTGCAAGTCTCTATCCAATTTTGCCAACACCATTTACTGAAATGAGAGTAATAAACTATCATTTGCTGAGAGTTTATTATCATAAATGGGTGCTAGATTGCATCAAATGCTCTTAATGCATCTATTGATATCATATAATTTTTAAAAAGATTTTATTTATTTATTTTTAGACAGAAGGGAAAGGAGGGAGAAACAGAGGGAGAGAAACATCAATGTGTGGTTGCCTCTCATGTGGCCCCCACCAGGGACCTGGCCTGCAACCCAGGCATGTGCCCTGACTGGGAATCGAACTGGTGACCCTTTGGTTCGCAGCCCACACTCAATCCACTGAGCTACACCAGCCAGGGCTGATATCATATAATTTTTATCTTTCATTTTTATGTGGTATATCACATAAAGATAACTTTATCTTTAACCCATTGTATGTGCTTGCTTCCTCTTTCAACTATTATTTGACTATAAAGTTGTGGGTTTATTTCTGGGCTCCCTATTCTGTTCCATTAATCTATGTGCCTGTTTTTATGCCAGTACAATGCTGTTTTGATTACTATGGCCTTAGCATATATTTTGATACCAGATAACGTGATTCCTCCACCTTTGTTCTTTCTTCTCAGGATAACTATTGTGATGTGGGGCCTTTTGTGGTTCCATATAAACTTTTGGAATATTTCTTCTAGTTCTGTGAATTACATCACTGGAATCTTGATGGGAATTGCATTGAATTTATAGATTGCTTTTGGTATCACTTACTTTCAATGATGTTATCTCTTCCTACCCATGAACATGGTATAGACTTCCATTTATTTGTATTTTCTTCAATTACTTTCTTCAAAGTCTTATAATTTTCCAAGTACTGGTATTTTACATCCTTGGTTAATTATATTCCTAGGTGTTTTATTTTTATTTTTTGATTCAGTTGTAAATGGGATGTGTTTCTCAGTTTCCCTTTCTGATAGTTCATTATTGATAGATAAAAATGATTTTTGGATATTAATTTTGTATCCTGCTACTTTGCTAAATTCATTTACCAGTTTCAGAAGCTTCTAGGTAGAATCTTTAGGGTTCTGTCTGAACAGTATCATGTCATCTGCAAATAATGACAATATAACCTCTTCCTTTCCAGTTTGGATTCCTTTAATTGCCTCCTCTTATCTGATTGCTGTGGTTAGCACTTCTACTACTATGTTGAATAAGAATGGTGAAAGCGGAAATTCCTGACTTTTCCCCTATCCGAAGGGAAACACTTATAGATTTTGCCCATTTGCATCATGTTGGCTGAAGGTTTTTCACATATGGCCTTTATTGTGTGCAGGTATGCTGCCTCTATGCCTCCTTTGCTGAGAGTTTATCATCATAAATGGTGCTAGATTTCGTCAAATGCTCTTTCTGCATCTATTGATATGCAGATAATTTTTATCTTTCATATTTTATGTGGTATATCACACTAATTGATTTGTGGATATCATGCCAAACTTGCATCCTAGGAATAAATCCCCCTTGGGCACGGTACATTATCTTGTTAATGTATTGCTGGATTCGGTTTGCTAACATGTTGAGAATTTTTGCATCTATGTCCACCAGGGATAATGGCTTATAATTTTCTTCCTTTGTAGTGTCTTTATCTGGTTTCAGTATTAGGATAATGCTGGCCTGGTAAGATGAGCTTGGGAGTCTTCCCTCCTGTGGAATTTTTTGGCATAGTCCTGACTGGCCCTGGGATCACCCTTAGCGCAGTGGTCTCTACCCCAAGGTTACACACTTACTAAAAGGGCTTTTTTTATCCCATGATCACTAATCCATAGGGAATTTCCCTTTGAAATAATGAAAATGCTATTTCAGATAAAAACAAACAAAATAGG
>PVJI01032678.1:0-12049 GCA_004026765.1 Micronycteris hirsuta
GGTTCCCTGTATGTTTTCCTTTATTTCAGTTTTCACAACCTTCACTTTCTCCTCTACTTTGCAACCATACTCAACCATTTCTGTGAGCATCCTGATTACCAGTGATTTGAACTCTGTATCTAATAGGTTGGCTGTCTCTTCATTCCTTAGTTCTGTTTCTGTAGCTTTGATCTCTTCTTTCATTTGGGTGATATTTTTTTGTCTTGGTGCTCCTGTTACATAGTAAGGGGCAGAGCCTTGTTGCTTTGTTGTGACACTGTATGTGGGGGAGGGGTCTGAGAGGGAACAGTAGGGCTTGCTCAGCTCTCGGCCAGCTTTTAGTCACTTCCCCTGCTACCCACAAGCAAATTGGGCCCTTCTGGTGCTGATTCCCAGGTGGGTGGTTTTGTGTATGTTCTAGGACCCTGTGGGTCTCTACAACGAACTCTCCTGTGAGGCTGGGAGTTTTCTCCTGCTGCCTCAACCCCCATAGGTTTTTTTCAGTCAGAGGTTTTGAGGCTTTATTTCCCCACACTGGAACCCTGAGTTACACTGTCTGTCTTGCTCCCCAGTTGTTCCTCTGGGTTTATCTACACACAAATGTGAGACCGCCCGCTCTGCCAGCCGTTGTCTCTCCTGGTCCTCCAGCTGCTGCCTTGTAGTGAGTCCTCTTCACCCCCGCTGCCAGTCTTCCCCCCCCCATTGGTCTGGGTGAATGTTTCTTTTTTAACTTCTTAGTTGTCCCACTTCCATACAGTTTGATTTTCTGTTAGTTCTGGTTGCTTTTTGTTTTTAAATTTGTTTTTGTCCTTTTGGTTATGTGAGGAGGCGAAACGTATCTGCCTATGCCTCCATCTTGGCCAGAAGTCCTGCAAGTTGTATTTTAGAAGAAAGAATTTGTCTAGGGGTGCAGGGATGGGTTTATGGTAAGACAAGAGTGCCCAATTACTTTTTTTCTTTGTAACTTAAAATGACTCAGCTATAAACAACTCCTGAATTCTGAGGTTATTTAACATAAGGCTCAAGGGACTCTAAGAAGACTTTGCTTAGCACCTCTCCTCCCAGTTATGATTTCCCTAAGTTTTCTGGAAAACTAAGATTCATTATAAAACTCCGAAGCCTTGCTGAAACCCCAGCTACATACATTAGAGAAATGGCAGTCTTTTACAAGCCCTAGGATGCTGGTCTTTTATTGGGCCAGGGAGCCACGACGCATGATTAGGTAGGTATGAATAGTAGAATCAGGCCCAGGAAGGATATAATGTAGTTGCAGTGGAGAGAGCTGTTCTGCCTGTATATCCCTGTAAAAATAGTACAAATTGCTGTCCTGCTGTAAAACACATTTAAGGAATAATGAAGCTAAGAGAATTTTGTGGGATTCTTGAGAGTTATAATTTTGATGAAAGACTTGAAAGCTGGAAGCTGTTAAAATAATGACTTAGCTACTAATCATTTTTTTCAATTCTGTGCTCAAGTAAACTTGGCTATTTTTCATATCACCAAAAAAAGAGAGAAGTATAGGAAAAAAAGATGAATATATGTCTCTAGGTAGCGCCTCTGTAAAGAAGGAAATGTGGAGGCTGGTGTCAGGATGGCAGTTTTCCTGATAACTAATTTATGTGGCGGTTTCTTTGCTTGCCGTTTACCATCACATGATGCCCAGTCCACCAGATACTTCACAGACATGAAATTGGGCATGTTTCTTCCTTGCTAAAACAAGGTCAGTTTGGATACTTTAGTAATGTGAATACCAGGGGTGTGTGTGTGTCTGTGTGTGTTGAAGGGAGAAGGTGAGTGAAAAGTTTGGTTTGTCAAACATAACAGCTGTGTTTGAATTTGCAATCTTCACTCCCAAAATGTTCATGTAACTTTAATTAATCATTCTTTCATTGTTTTCTGCTGTTGCTTTACTTGACCTTTCATTGACTGTAAAATATTATTGGAAGGGAAACTCCAAAGCACAAGGTGGCCTCCATAGGTGGTTAAGTGTATTTCTAAAGCACAAGGTGGCCTCCATAGGTGGTTAAGTGTATTTCTACTTATTCACTTTTTTTTGTAATGGGAAGTTTCCCATGGCTTGTTATACTCTTTAATAGACCAGAATCTGCTCCCTCTGAATCTGACCCATTCCCTCAGTTGCTGATAGGAGAAAAATTAAGTTGCATAGAGGTAAGTTGCATTAAGTTGGTAAGAGGCATAGGCAGTGAAGGCTAAATAATAATTCTTGGTGCTTTTTTGTAGAGGGGTGGGTAGAGATGGTAAAGTTCATTTGGTTTTTCAAGCTTCTTATAGGTGACTGCAGATACCTAGTATGCTTAACATCGTATCTAAGTTATTAAAACCACGGAAGACTTCATTCAGCAAAAGCTAGAAAATTTTGTGAGTTTTCCTAAATGTTGGAATTGCCTTCTTATACTTGTCCTTGAATTTTAAATTTTATATGGTCATAATTGCATAATAGACTCTTTTTTATACCGTAGTGAGGGTCATGTAGACTAGGCTATGAAATGAAAAGAGGCCTGATGCGCTAGACATTTCACAGAGGAGAATAGTCTTAAGAATAAATGTGTGAAGTTCCTTTAATGATTTGGGATTTTATTTTTAACTTTAAGGTTTGGGGGTGATGGCTTAGAGCTTAGTTTATTCAACAAATAGTGCCCTCACATAATGTAGGCATCAGGAAAAGACAGTGATGTTCATTTTCTTTGTGACAATAAAATTGGTTACCAGGTCATCCTGATGATGGATAGGCTTAGTTGAGGCAGATTACTTTTTAAGAAGTGTCTCACTATACTGCCTTTAATTAATGCTTAGTGGAAAGAAAGTTTTTTGGACATGGCTCAGGGAAATCTGTGATTTTGTCCTAATTCTGATATTTGTTATTTGGTCTTAGATTGTCACTTACCATCCTCTGGCCTTAGTTCCTTTTTGTAAAGTGAAATAACAGTGTCCTTTTTAAGGACTTTAGGATAGTTTATAGGCACAGTGTGGCAAGGGTTGGGACTTGAACCCCTTGTTTTATGTGCTTGTGTTGAAGTTTAGACTGCCCTGCATTAATGTGACTGTTTAAATCATAGCACTTCTAATGTTGCTAGAGTTTTTAGACTTTGAATGCAGAGGGCATTAGAAGACGGCAGGACTAGTGTTTCTGCCTGTTTTGGGGTTTGTTTTCAGTCCTGTTTGTTCCTTGGCTGTACTTGAAGGTTTTTTGTGTGCTTTTTCCAGTGATTTTGGTATTAAAACTGCTTTTTCCATCAATTTTTGATGACTTGTTGAAGTTACATTAATAAAATGAATGTTTAGTAACTAACCCTTTCTTCCTCTTCACCTTCTCTCTGTCGACACTAAGAAGGTCATAACTGGAGTGATCTATAAGTAGAGAAGTATGAAGGCTTTAGTTTTCAATAATCACAATAACTAACCTTTTTGAATGCTTCCTGTGGGTCAGACACTGTGAGGAGGTCTTTAAATATATTATCTTGGTTAGCATGTAGATAGAAATTGAGAGAGAGGGTTCAAGTGAGTTTGAGCCAGGTCTTCTCTGCTTAATGGCTTTGTGAATTTGGGCCAGCCTAATTCTCTCAGTGCCTTAGCTTCCTCATCTGTAAAGTGAAGAGAATAATACTGCAGCCTCACAGTGATTTAAAAATAGGTTTTATGTAAAATACTTAGAATATTAAACACTTGGTAAATGTTAACTCTTATTTATATTAATCTTCACATTGACCTACAAGGTAGGGATTTTGCAGTAGAGGAAATTGGTTCAAAGAGATTAGAAAAATTTGCCAAAGTTAATATATCTAGTATAAAGAACCAGATTCAAATCCAAACCTAACAGATTTCTGGCTGCTTTCTTAGCCATTTGGACCATCTTCATCCCTGTAGAAAGAGAATGAGGTTGATAAACTTAACCATTGTTAACTTGAAGTGCACACAGTTAATGTCTCATCACTGGACAAAACATTTACAGTGGCTGGCTGGCTGGTTTTGATAAACTTTGATTATGTACATATACCGTAATCTGCAATGTTGTCTGTGATTAGAGAAATTTGTAATCCCAAAGGAGGCTAATTTAACTTTGTGTCTGCATTAAATTCTGTTTTATATTAAGCTCTCTAAGGGTGAGTTGGTTTGGACTGTTTGATAATTTTCTTTAAAAGTCTTTTTATATATTGGGTTGGCCAAAAAGTTCATTTAGTTTTTTCTGTACAATGCCTCCAGTAGTGCTTAGTTGTCTTTAACTCAATTTGAAACAATATTGTTAGATTGTTTTAGGTCAGCTGTCATATAAAAACTTACCAAAATTGGTGAATTTCTGTGCAGGCATTTTAATGTTGAAGATGGAAGATGATATGCAACATTTTCAGCGTATTATGGTTTATTATTTCAAGAAAGGTAAAAACACAGCTAAAAGGCAAAACAAGATTTGCACAGTGTATGGAGAAGGTGTTGTGAGTGATTGAATGTGTCAAAAGTGGTTTGCGACGACATTTCTTGGTACTATTGACATTTTGGCCAAATAATTCTTTGCTGTGGGGCTGGCTGTCTTAGGCATTGGAAGATGGTTAGCAGCACCCTTGGCCTCTACCCACTACAAGCCAATAGTGGGAGACAGCTGCCATACTCAAAATATCTAAGTCAATAACTTATTGACAAATGTGAAAATGACAAATGTGCCTTTTATTTTCTGGAAAAAACTTAACGGACATTTTCGCCAAAACAATATATCTTACTTTAAAGAAAACTTATTTTGTCCCCAAACATTTCCAAATACTTTTCCCCCTCTGCAGTAGGACTAGGGCATTTGGTATATTCTAAGCTAAGATCTAAAATCTATCTTCTCCCTCTCACTGTTTATTCCCATTTTAAGTAATTAGTCCCTAACATCAAATAGTTAATATTATTCTCCCCTTCTTCTTATAACATTACTAAATAATTGCCTTACTTATTGGCTAAATTTTTCTGCCTAGGTAGGAGAGGAAGACAGTTACAGATTTTAACTTCTCTTGTTTTATTTTCACTTGGAAATCCTGCCTCCTTTTTTTTTTCTTTTATATTAGGTCATGGGAATTTTGCTGTTGGAGTTTCTAAATGAAAATGAAAAGGTTATGACAAGTGGGGTTAAAGAAAAGAAGAATTAAGAGAGAGAAGGGGCCAGAATTAACTTCAGAGTAACAATATTTAAGCTTAAAATATTCATGGGAATGAATAGGACTCATTATTTCAGTAAAAGGAAATTATGCGTCAGCTCACAGTGAAGCCTGTTTAGATGCTTGCTCCTCAGGTGTTGGCTCATGAGCAGGTTTTACTCGATACATTGAGCCTTGTGAGACCTAAGATTTGAAATAAGACTTTTATTTATTTGTTTTAAATGAAATTGCCTCTTTTTTTTAAGTGCTGGCATGCATTTTGTGTTTGTTTGCTCTTGCAAAATGTATTCTCATATTTTTTCATTGTACTTGCACAAATTTACCTCTATTTTGGGTAGCCGTTTTTGTGGGTTGTGTTATTAAGGAGTTCAGCTACCACTTAAAATATTGTCGTTATGGGGAAAAACAAACACACAAATGTGCCTTTAGGTACAACATGTTTAACAATCAACTTTCCCTCTATCTTTATTTATTTAGTATGTTTTTCAAAGGATTCAGAATTCTGTTTCTTATGAAGAGAATTTAGGTATTTGTATATGCTGATTTTTTTTCAAGTGAATTTATTTGAAATTTTCCATTCATGTTTAATTGAGGAGTGGAAAGTAATCTGGTTTAAGACAGTTGGGCACATACTTTGATATTTTTTTAAATACATAATGTTTTTAATTTTATTCTGTAGATATAATATTGGATTTGTAAGTGTTCTTATTACAGGGAAGGTCAAGCATTTTAGTGTACAGGATTTAGATGGTTAATGTAGATTTTGCTTTATCTTGCCTCTGAATTATATATATAAATATAAATACCCTGGCTAACTGAACCAGTCTTTCTGAAATATGTGAAGCCATTTGTATAAAATATGTGCCAAGCTTACTCCAGGCTTTACCAAAGAACAGCACTGTAATTGCAAATGGTTTTTTCCTGGAGGTAATCCTAAACCTCTTTTCTAGCTTAATGACTTGAAGAGTATAGCAGGGCTGGGTGTACTGAAATACTTTTAGGATAAAGTAGCCATCTTGGAATGTACAATAAAATAGTTGGTAGGTAGAGGGTAGTAGCACATTACTATTGTGCCACAGGTCATAGTTTTTGGAGTTGTTATAAATTGTTGATTTTTATTCATTTCCTATGTAATATATGGATAGGTTGTTTTTAAAACTGGTGTTTAATTCTGTATATGTTTGTGTATGTATCCCTGGTGTCTTAAGATACTAAGTTGTGTACTCTCTTTCTGCCCTGTTATCTTTCATCCCAAAGCTCTAGTACTGCATTTCCAGCTTTCCTTTGCACCTGGATGTCCTGATGTTCTCCTGTTCATTTCATTTTTCCAGAGCACATCCTCCACCTGCCATCCCTGACTTGGTCTGTGGCTCTGTCTGGTGTGGCCACTTTTAATCTGAGTCTTTGCCATTTCCCTGGAAATGCTTTGCTCCCATCAGTTCTGAAAACTCTTCAGTTCTTCCAAATCTGGTGTTTGCTGATTCTGATTGATTAATGTCAACTGATCAGTTTTACAGCACTTAAATCCCCACATATCCTTAATCCTAAATAATCTAACTCTCTCCAACTTTTTCTACTCTGTGTGTGTGCATTATTTACAGTACCTTGCACATTTTGCAGTTTATATGACCTGTAGATGTCAGTAGCTTAAGTTTATTCCCAGTTTTTCAATGTGGGCAAAACAAAACTTTTTATGAACACTTTGATTTGTAAATACATACCGATTCAGAAATGTTAAATACAAATTATAGAACTGAAGAACTGTGGAATCACACTCATGTATTAGTTACTGCCTTCCCATTTTAGCTTAATCTCTCATTCTTTCATACCTAGACTGGTTTTAGCTTTCTCCCAGTGTCTTCCTTGCAATGTAGACTTTCTTTATTTTGCTTCCAGACACACACATGCACACCCAGTGAACTCTTCCATTCCTGCAGACACAGTCCAAACTCCTAGCATTCAGGGTCATTTTGGTTAGCCAGCCAGCCTTATCTCTTCTCCATGTGAACCTTTCATTATCCTAGCCAAGCTTTTTTAACCGTTGTCCACTGAACTCACCATACACCACGCTCCATTGTACAGGACCCTCCCCTTTCCCCCATATCTTGAATTTTTTCTTGTCTGAGTTCGACCTATCTTTCTGGAGCTAGTTCAGATGCCTCTCCTGTAGAAAGTCATTTCTGACCACTGTCAGAAATTCAGAAATCAGAGAGATCTTATGTTGCATATGGCTCATATCATCTGTGACTGCTGCCCTGTGGTTTTCTCTTTATGGAACCTTCCTGCCCTTTAAAATACATCGTAAGTCCCTAAGAGAGAAAGATGGGTTTTGTTGTTTGTTTCTAATGCCTCAAATTCCTTAGTGCTTCTTTGCATAGTAAATGCTCAGAAGATACTCTGTGGTCTGTTTTAAAGTTGGTTTCTGTACCCCCTGGCTGGTGTGGCTCAGTGGTTGAGTGCAGGCCTGAGAACCAGAGGGTCTCCGGTTCGATTCCCAGTCAGAGCACAAGCCTAGTTGTGTGGTTCAAGTCCCCAGCAGGAGGCATGCGAGAGGCAACCACACATGGATGTTTCTCTCCCTCTCTCCCTCTCTTCCCCTCACTAAAAAGTAAATAAATACAATCTTAAAAAAAAAATAATAATAAAGCTGGTTTCTGTACATGACATGTTTGCATGTAGTTAACATTTTAACTAAAAGCATGTATTTCCCTGGGATTAAAATGAAGTCAAATTTACCACTTATCTATGAAGTAAAGAATCTGAAAATCAATTTTTAAAATATCAGAATGAACCATTACTGTCAGTAGCCATTATACTTTCTAAAATTAGATTTTAGCATTAGTAGTTTTCAACAAATAATGATTAAACTACATAGAAATAACATAAAATGATTTTTTTTAACATAACCTCAAGCTTTTATTGTCACATAATAAAACAAAATGTGAAGCTTAGAACTTGCTATTTTTAGAACTTGGTATTTTTCTTTTCTAATATTTTCTTAATTGTGTTTAGTGTATTGTGCATCTTGATATTGTGTTGATTGTACTTGAGCCCTTATAAAGTCATACTTTGCAGGCATGTTGTGTTCTCATTCACATCCATCTACATTCTGACTCATTTGGTGTCCATCAGTGGGTTTTCTCAAATTGAGCAAACCTGCATTTTCCACATTTTAAATTCAGGCTTTCCCTAACACCCCACATATCCTTAATCCTAAATAATCTAACTCTCTCCAACTTTTTCTACTCTGTGTGTGTGCATTATTTACAGTACCTTGCACATTTTGCAGTTTATATGACCTGTAGATGTCAGTTGCTTAAGTTTATTCCCTGTATTTCATCAGTTTGGGTTAGCAAAATAGAAAAGCAAATTTTATTATAACAGGTTAGTGGTTATGTTCCTTTACCAGTTGAATTCTCTTATCATGGGTTATAGGAAATGGTTTAGACTAAAAAGTCATAATCTTAGTAAACTGCATCTTTTAAAGTTTTAAAATGCATTTCCTTGACTTTAAGCTTATTTGCAGATATTTAGATTAAAATAGATTCTCAGTGGAAGCTATAATTGGTTTTAAGGTAATCTAATGTTGGAAAAACATGAAACTTTATAGCAAAGAAGACAAATTAATAAATTAGCAGTGTTAGTTGAGATGCCTTGGGCTTCTCTGCAAGAGTATTAGGTTTAGTTGCTGCATAATAGCATTGTAAAGTACTGTTCTGTTTGAGGATAAAAGACATGTGGGAAATAATATATAAATGTGTTTAGAATAACTGACTTTCTTTCTTGTTGAGTGCACATAGTTGTGTAGAGTGAAATTGGGACTTAAACATATAGTGACCTGATATTTGTGTTGGCAGAAAATTGTATCCGAACTGTTTGGAGAGTTAACATTTACTTCAGTGTCTGTAAGAAGAGCTCAAAGAAACCTAGTGTCTTGAGGATTGTCTTACTGTTGAATCGTGGCATTTGATCACTTGTAAATGACTCTGGGGAACTTTATTATTGACATGTTGCTACTGTTTGGGGTTTTTCTCATTCTTTTAACAGTTCTGCTGTTCCTAAAACTGTTGAAAATCATTTCAAAAAAAGTGTTCCTTTTTTTTTTTTAAAGATTTTATTTTATTTATTTATACAGAGAGGGCAAGTTAAAGAGAAGGAGAGGGAGAGTAATATCAATGTGTGGTTGCCTCTCACGTGCCCCCAACTGAGGACCTGGACTGCAACCCAGGCATGTGCCCTGAGTGAGAATGAAACTGGTGACCCTTTGGTTCGCAGGCCTGCACTGAATCCACTGAGGCACACCTGCCAGGGCTGAAATTGCTCCATTATCATTCAAGTGGAATAAAAGCTAAAGAGCTTCTGTGAGTGTGCATTTTCTTGTAAGGAGAGAATTATTACCTTTAAAACTATAAAAGAATAGTTTATAATTCATCGTAAGGACTATCATTGTAGATCTTTTTTTTTTTTTTTTTTTTTTTTAGTTTTCTTGTTCTTTAATCTGGTTATGATGTTTCTGATAATGCTGCAGTCTTAAGGTGGTAAAGCTGTGGTGGAAGTGAGTACCTTTGCCACCAGTTAGAATTAATTTCTGGAACTTGAGAATAGTGCTGTCATTGTAAATTTATACACACAGGTGCTATTCCTTTCATAATCCTATTTTTCAACTGTAGTTTAACATAGCTGATTCAACACAAGATTTATCTATTTATGAATAATAGGTAGGTGGGCACAGAAAGAGAAGCATGTATTTTCTTATTTCTCACACCTCATCTTTTGGAAAAGTTACGTAGTTTTGGATATTGGATATTGTAGCAAAGGGGAGAACTTAAATTTTCCCTTTTTTTGAAATTGTTCAATTACAGTTGTCCGAATCTCTCCCATGCCCCATGTACCACCACCGCCACCCTTCAGTCAGTCCCCACCCTGTTGTCCATTACCATGGGTCCTTTATACATGTTCCTTGTTACATTTCCCTTTTTTTTTTTGGTTTATAAGCCAGAAAACCTTTAGTTCAGGGAAGTGGGAAAGGAATAGATGTAGGGGTGTCCAACCTTTTGGCGTCTCTGTGCCACACTGCAAGAAGAAGAGTTGTCTTAGGCCACACATTAAATACATTGCGACATGTAGTCACAAAAAAATCACATAGTGTTTTAAGTAAATTTACGATTTTGTATTAGGCTACATTCATTGCCATCCTGAGCCGCATCTGGCTCACAGGCCACAGGTTTGAGTATAAAACCTTCCTTAAGACATACAGATGGCCAACAAACATATGAAAAGATGTTCAACATTACTAATGATTAGGGAAATGCAAGTCAAAACCACAATGAGATATCACTTGATACTTTTTAGAATGGCTATTATCAAAAAGATAAATAACATGTGTTGGAGAGGAGGTGGAGAAAAGGGAACCCCAGTACTTTGTTGGTGGGATTGTAAATTGCTGCAGCCCCTGTGGAAAACAGTATAGAGGTTCCTCAAAGTATTAAGAATGAACTACCATATTATTCAGCAATTCCTCTTCTAGGTGTGTGTATATATATATATATATGTATATATATATATATATATTTATATATATTTAAATTATATTGTTGTTCACTTACAGTTGTCTGCATTCACCCCCACTCCCAACCCCAGGCAACCCACCTCGCTCCCTTGCTTCCACCCTCCCCCTTGGTTTTGTCCATGTGTCCTTTATAGCAGTTCCTGAATACCCTTGTCCCCATTATCCACTTCCCCTCCCCTCTGGTTACTGCCAGATTGTTCTAAATTTCAATGTCTCTGGTTATAATTTGTTTCTCTGGTTGTATTTTGCTTGCTTACCTCACAAGCGTCTTGGCTGTGGCTGATCTGAGTTCCCCAGTAGCTGATCTGGCCTCCGTGCCTTCTCTCACGAGTCCTTATATAAAACCCCTTAACATTTCATATAGTAAAGGCTGTGTGATGATGTACTCCTTGAACTTGACCTTATCTGAGAAGCACTTTATCTGCCTTTCCATTCTAAATGACAGTTTTGCTGGATAGATTATTCTTGGTTGTAGGTCCTTGCTTTTCATGATTTGAAATATTTCTCTCCAGCTCCTTCTTGCTTGGAAAGTCTCCTTACAGAAATCCACTGAGAGTCTTATGGGAATTCCTTTGTAGGTAACTGTCTCCTTTTCTCTTGCTGCTTGTAAGATTCTTTCCTTATTCTTGACCTTGGGTAATGTAATTATGATGTACCTTGGTGTGTTCCTCTTTGGGTCCCGCTTTTTTGGGGTTCTCTGAGCTTCTTGGATTTCCAGGAAGCCTATTTCCTTTGCCAGATTTGGGAAGTTCTCGTTCATTATCTGTTCAAAAATGCGTTCAATTTCTTGGTGTTCCTCTTGTCTTTCTGGCAGCCCTATGATCCTGATGTTGGGTCGTTTACAAATGTCTCTGAGGTTCCTGAGTCCCTCCTCATTTTTTTGAATTCTTGTTTCTTCCTTCTGGTCCACCCCATTGGTTTGAGTCCCAGCTTCCTTTTTTTCCCTATTGGTTCCCTGTAAATCTTCTTCCATTATCTTTATCGTATTGTTCATTTGTTCAACTATTTCTTCCAGTTTTGTGAGCATCATGATTACCTGTGTTTTAAACTGGGCATCTGTTAATTTGGCTATTTCTTCGTCCGTTAGTTGTAATTTGTTCTGATCTTTCGTTTTGGCCATTTTCATTCTTTTTTATCTCGGCGCACCTGTCGGAGTCTTAGGTGTTTGTCGGTGCCTGGCAACCTGGGTAGCTTTTTTGTGACGTTTCCTCTGGGGGCGGGGCCTGGGAGGGAGCAATGGTGTCTGCCGTTCACCGCTGCTCCCTATCACCCTCTGCTCCCCAGTTCCCCACTGCCTTTTCCGCCAGTCTCGGCCCTGCTGGTTCCCACTGGCCTCTCCAGTTATGCTGCC
>PVJI01032679.1:0-11970 GCA_004026765.1 Micronycteris hirsuta
CCCCTTCCCCAACCAGTGGGCGTGTTAGGCAAGCTTTGCTTGACAGTTTTCATTGGAACCGAAGGGGCAGTTCCCAGAAGTGGGGCAGAGGGGGCGAGGGGTGGGGTGGGGTGGGGATGGGGGTAGGGGGGTGTTCAGGACAGAGAGACGGCAGGTGCCCGCTCCAGTGGCTTCTCTTAGATGACATTATAACAGCAACACCTCAACTATAGCCTCTCCAAAGAGATCGGGGAGCTCACTGCCTGTCCACAGTAGGAAACTGTGGGAAGAGCGTGGGCACTAGGTTGGCACTGCCAACCGCCCCTCACCCACGTGAGCCAGCTGGTGATGAGCTGGGCACTGGCTTTGCCTTCCATGTAGCTGCTGGGTCACCCGAGTCTGGCCGGGTCTTCGGGAGGCGGGATCCAGCAAACGGTTCACCGAGGGGGCCTCTGGAGCCCTGGACCGGGGGCCGTGGACCCCAACAGGGGGTGAGGCCAAGGGTGTTGTTTCTGTGAGTGAGGCGCTTGAATGGGGCAGCACCGTTTCCCGCAGAGGTTTTTCATTATTAGGATTATTTTTAAGGCACCATTTAAGACATGCAATATTATTTCCCCCCAGACAGTTTTCTTTTTCAAATCCTCACCTGAGGATATTTGTATTGATTTGATAGAGAGAGAGAGAAACATCAATGGGAGAGAGAAACATTGTGTGCGTCCCCACTGGGGATTGAACCTGCGACCCAGGTATGTGCCCTGAGCAAGGTACAAACCCACAACCTTTTGGTACACAAGATGACACTCTGACCAAGTGAATCACACCGGCCGGGCTCCCTCAGACAGTTTTAATTAACCTTGTTTTTTAAAAAGATTTTATTTATTTTTAGAGAGAGGGGAAAGGAGGGAAGGAGAGAAACATCAGTGTGTGGTTGCCTCTCACACTCCCCCAGCTGGGGACCTGGCCCCTAACCCAGGCATGTGCCCTGACCGGGAACGGAACCAGCAACTTTTCGTTTTGCAAGGTGATGCCCAACCCACAGAGCCACACCAGCCAGGCTTAACTAACCTTATTTAAACATCACTAAAAGAGTCGCCATCATTTCCTTGGGCTTTACGGCCGCCCTCCTGGCCCTGAGGTAGTGTCTGAGGCGCAGCTGCCTCAGTGGCGCTGAGCCGGGGCCCCAGGAGGTGCCCCAGCCCTGAGCTGTGGGGGTCCAGGGGGCTTGGGAGCCGGGGTGCAGGAGGAGGAGGAGGCGGGGGAGGCAGAAGGCTGGCCCCGCAGCTGGGCCCAGCGAGGCTCCCCGTCCCTCCTCAGGGACGGGTACTCAGAGCAGTGTCCTCGCTGGACAGGGAGGTGTCCAGTCTCTCAGGCCCCAGAACTAGGGACTCATGGAATCACCCACTTCGGTATGTGGATCAGTCAGTGTTCTCGTGGGCAAGAGCCATCAAAACCCAACTCGATTAGCAAAAAATAATAATAATAAATGTAAAAACGTAATACATTTATCAGAAGCTCAGGCATATCGGGCACAGAGGATACTGAGCTGGTCTCAGGAACGACAGGAACCAGGGACCGGTCAGGGCTCTCCATCCCTCTGCCTCTCCCAGTCCTGCTGCGTCTCCCTGTGCTTCGGTCCCCAGCTCGGGGCCCCAGGCTCCTCCAGCAGTGAGGACGCAACTGTCTGAACATGGGCTCTCCCCCAGCAGCTCGTGACCCTACGACCCCCGGGTGGGGCGGGCTGTTTTCTACCTGAAGACATGGAGCAAGGTGCCAGCCCTGCAGGCAACGGTGACGCTTCAGGAGGGGCCAAGCGGTGTCCCCGAGCTGTGCAGAGCAGGGAGAGAGGCAGCCAGCCCCCAGGGGACCCAGAGGCATCCAAAGGGTTCCTTCTCCAGTCCATGTCTCTCCTGGGAATGGGGTCCAGGCTTGAAAGGGTTTTTTCATCCGTCTGTCTAAGGGGCGGTGTCTGCGGTCAGGTCACAGGACAAGTTCGAATAGATGGGCTCTTCCCTCGGCTCCTCGGGGACACTCCGGGGCCCCTTCAGCCAGAGGACAGCACCGACCACGAGCAGTAAGATGGGCACCTTCACGAACACCAGGAGCAGGTAGTGGTGCCTGTCGGAGCGGACGGAGTGCACAGAGTGGTCAGCGCCCTGGGCCCCTGCGGGCCCTGCCACTCCCAGCGCCCTGACACCGGAGCGCGAGCCGGCCCAGCCAAGCCTGTGACCCTGGCCAGCAGCCCCACCCTGAACGCCCCCATTCTGCTCCCCGCCACCCAGTGTGAGCTTCCTCAAGGGCTGGACCCTGACGGCTCCTCAGAGGTTACCTCAGCTCCTTGGTTTTGCTTCGGACAGGGCCCAGTTTCCTCCCAGGGCCCCCCCATGCCTGACGGGCAGCACAGCCCAGGAGCAGTGCCGCTGGCACCTAGGACAGGCTGCTGGCTGTGTCTGCCCTGCTCAGCTCAGTCACTCTCCTGCTCCGTGGCACCTGACACCTTGCATTGTGGAGATTTGTGTCTTATCTCCCCTTGGCACCCACCAGGCCACCGAGAGGGGGATAAGGCCACGGAGGAGTGCTTGGCGCTCCTCGGAGCGGTCGGCTGGTGAGGGTGAGGTGGGCGAGGAATGAGACGGGCCAGGGCTCTGGGCCTTGACGCTGCCTGTGACAGGCGACCACGCCAGGTCCCTGGGCTCAGCTGCCCCATGGGAGAGGCCCAGGTAAGGACAGGAGAAAGGACCGAAGCCACTCACCGGATGTGGGAGTCAAAGGACACCTTTGCGTGGTAGTTGGCAGTTGACCTGGATGCCACGTTCTCTGGGGGGGACAGAGGCACAGGCAAAGTCAGCCACAGGTTCTTGGCACAGACCAGGGGCTGGTGCATGACACACGCCGCCGCCCCTGCCCTGCCAGCCCCCACCCACCCCGAGACCCCCCTGCCTGGATTGGAAAGCTTGGTTCCTCTGGAGAGTCCCTTGGGCTTCTCCCCTTTCTGTCGGGTCATCTGAATCTCAAACACAGTTATTGTTCCCGTCGTTTCCAGGTGTGGAGGGAAGAAATAAAAATTAAGTGGGAGTAGGGACTTGAGTTTGTCCTGAGAAGAGAGATCGGTCTTTTCAGAACCTCTCCACTTGCTCCTGTGAGTGGGGCTATAGGTTTGAGGGGGAAGCCCCCCTGGTCTTGGGGCCAGGCAGGGCTCAGGAGCAGACAGCTCTGGAAAGGGGGCCTCTCGTTGTTGGGGTGGTGAGGGGGACGAGCCCCCCGGAGGCTGGTGAATAACGGGGCACACTCTAGCACACAGAGACCCCGAGGAATGAAACGTCTTCTTGGGAAACTGTGAGACAGTTTATGGCGAGCTTGGTCGTGGGTTCCTGAGGCCAGCCCGGCACCGAGCGTGCACCACTCCCCTTGCATGAGTCCTTGGTCTGGCGCTCTGCTCTGCCAGGCCCCACCTCTGGTCATGCTGGGAGCTCCAGGCTGAGCTCCAGGTGACTGCGGTCACCACAGCTCCTCTGAGGCCACCGATCGTCTACAGGTGGGTGCCTCCCAGCTCCTACCCCAAGACCTCTGCTCGCCTTTCTCCCTCAAGCTCCACACGGGGCACACTTTCAGCCTGTCTGGGTCCCTGCCTACCTGTTCTCATCAATCCCTTTTGTGTCCCCACAGATCTTGGCCTCCCCTTCTGGGTGGCCCTGGGGACATTTTGCTTGGCTGGTCCTCTCCGAGCTCCAGTTCACCCCTGGCAGCCCCTGTCTCTCTGGGGCTGTGGCCCTAACAGCTGTGCCTGGGCTGCTCAGCCCTAGTTTCTCTCCCTTGCCCTCCCCGCCCCCCACATCTACCTGCCTCTCTCGCGCGCTCTCTCATTGGTCCTCGGGAACTCGGCCACTCCCCCTCTGGCCCGGGAAGCAGGACGGCAGGGCCCACCCTCTTCTAGTCCTGAGCAGGGGGGCTGCAGAGGGCAGTCGAGGAAGTCCTTACCTGGGACAACCATCACCCGCACGGACGTTCCGAGGTCAGCTCTAGACTTCTTAATCCCACACCAGTAGGTGTCATTGTCGTCGTGCCTGAGGCCCTTCATGGTCACCGTGACAGAGTGGTTTCCCCAGTCGTCCCTGATGGACACCCTTTCTTTCTTCACCACTTTCTCGGACCCCGCGGTCTCAATGAGGACCTGGCAAGAAAGCCACCGTGCTCCGCGACACCAGTACTTCTTGTAGGTCTCCCATCCTGGCCCGTAGCGACACTGCACGGTCAGCGAGCCCCGCTCCCTGCCTCTCACGGACTGTGGGCCTTGGATGGAAAAACAGCCTAGAAAACAGAATCCAAAGATACAGACCCCACCCCACCGAGCCAGGCCTGGCCTGGGAGAGCCCCGGGCTCTGGTGGCTCCAGTCTAATGTCCACTGGGCCAGGGCCCCCTGGCCACTTTGCACTTCCCATAGTAGCTGAATAAGGGCCGTCAGTGTGATGTCACTGGACAGACAGTTGTCCTTGTGACCCAGTGTGAGCTGCTCCAGCACACCCTGGGGCAGGGGTGGGGGGCGGGAACCCAGGGCTTCCTCCAGCCTCCATCTCCTCTCGTTCCAGTCCGTCCCCACGGAGCGATCCTCTGGTTCCGTGGTTTCGGTTTTTGCCCTTGTGTGAATAATTCCCAAATCCATCATTTGTAGCCCAAAGTCTCCCCTTAGCTCCAGCCTACCACTTCCTAATACACTCTGGATCCCTCCCTCTAGGCGAGGGTCCACGCAGACAGACCAGCTGCAGCCGGGTGGAAGGGTCAGACGGGCGTGTGAGCCGCACGGGCGTCCTGCTCTCCCGTCGGTCGGTCGCCTCTAGTTAAACTGACTGTGTCGAGGCGCACTCTCCGTCCCTGGCAATGGCCACTGGTGCCTGGGCCCCCCGGAGACGAACAAGCTTGGAGAAGCAAAGCAGAAGCCTCTCTTGACCTGCTCGCAGCCCCCGAGCCTCGGGCCAGGCTGGGGGCCCTGGGAGCTGCTGCCTCCTCACACCGCGAACCTTCAGCCTGAAGCTCTTTCAGTAACTTGGAGGTTCGCATGTGTGGTGGGCAGAATATTCCCCCCGAAGATGTTGATGCCCTAATCTCCCAAATCTGTGGATATGTCATCTTGCATGGCAAAAGGGACTTTGCAGATGTGATTAAATTAAGGATCATCATCCTGGATTACCCGGGCAGGTACAGTGCTATCACCAGTGTCCGTACAAGGTCATGTCCGAGTCAGAGAGGGCTGTGAAGATGGGGGCAGGGGTCTTGAACCAAGGACGTGGGTGGCCTCTAGAGGCGGGGGAAAGGCGAGGAACGTCCTTTTTCAAAGTCTCCATAAGGAACGGAACCTGCCTACACCTTGATTTGAGCTACTCGGACCATGGTGGGCTTCTGAACTTCAGAATCGTAAGATTATACATTTATAACAAAGAGTAACGAAGTATTCAATCAGCAGAACTGACCTCATGCTCTCAAACCAACCACCACACCAACACCCCCCACCCCCAGAGAACCCGGGCGTCTTCCCTGAGCCCGCCCCTCCTCCTCCTCCCTCCACGACTGCCTGGGGACTGCTGCAGCCACGTCTGCCCCAAAAGTGCTTCTCCGAGGAGCTTCTCCTTCCCTTCTCTGCCGTCACAGTCCACGAGGACAGCACAGCAGAGCAGAAAGAGAAGGACCTTTGGACACAGAGAGACACGTCTACCACGAACGCGTTGGGAAACCCTGGCCGAGTCTTGCTTCTCTGTGTGTAAAACGGCGTTGCTGCGTTCTACCTCGCACATCGTTATGGCCTGGACGTGTGTCACACCCCAGACCCCCTGGGGGGCACTCCATCCGCGATGGGCTGTCCACAGGGCAGGTGCTCATCTGGTGCGTGGATCGCGGCCGTGGCACCTGGAGAGGTTCCCCGCCTCCTGTGGCTCCCTCCCCCAATCTCCCCTGCGTTGGGCTGCCAGAGCTCTGTCCTGAAATTGTCCCCACCTAGTCCTCACCTGCCATTGCCGTGAGCACTTCAAAATCTTTCAGAAAGCAGCCTAAGGGTCCACCCGTAGACAAATGGGCAAAAAAAGATGTGCGACCTACATACCGTGGACTATAACTCAGCTGTAAAAAAAGAACGAAATCTCGCCATTTGCGATGCCGTGGCTGGGCCTGGAGGGTACGCACTGAGTGAGACGAGGCAGACAGAGACAAACACCATCCGCCCTCCCTTAGACGTGGGAGCTAAACACCAGAGCAAACAAGCAAACAAGACGGAAACAGGCTCATGGGCCCAGTGAACAAATAGATGGTTGCCAGATAAGAAGGGGGGAGCGGGGAGGGGTGAAAGGGGAAGGTGCTAAGTACAAATTGGCAGTTACAAACAGTCGTGGCAGTTACAAACTAGGCACAGGGGATGGAGCCCGCCACATGGTAACGACTGTGTACGCGTCAGGCGGATGCTGGGTTTATGGGGCGGTTCCCACCCCATATGGTTCATAAGGTATACAAACGTCTAATCACCTGTGTTGTACACCTGAAACTGATGTCATATTAAATGTCAACGGTAAGTGAAAAACAAAATTGTTTTTAAACAATTAATTTTTAAATAACAAATATATATTTTCAAAACTTCTAAATCTTCCAGGGCTTCTCCTGCAACCGTTCCCCTCCCCACTGTCTCAGGACGATTTGAAATGCTTAAGTTTGGCACACAGCTGCCTGCAGTCCGGACCCACGTTCTCTGCCCGGCGCCGCTCCAAGCCCCTTCCTGCCTCCCACTCGACCCTGTGACCCCCACCCACACTCCACTTCCCCTGGCTCCCAGGCGGCTGTGTCATTGCTCAAGTCCTTCTTCCCCTGGAAACCTCTTCTCGGATCCCCTGCCACCTACTGCCTCCCTCGACGACCCCCGCAAGGCCCAGCCTGCTTTGCAAAGTCTCGTTCCCCTTCCCAACAGATCTGCCGGGCCCCCACGGCCCTTTATGGGGACCGGGGCGCCCCGTGGGGTGTTACCCTCAGTAGTCTCTCTCTGTCTCCTCTGCTGCGAGGCTCTGTCCCGAAGAGCAGGCACCTGGCGTGCGTTTTGTTCTCTCTTCCCACCCTCACCCCCCGTGTCTGGTACAGTGTCTGCATCCTGGTAGGTATGATTGCCCTTGGCAAGATATTGGGCATCATCGTTTTGATTCTGGGATTAACTCGGACTTCCACACCACTGGATGAGTAGAAGGAGGCTCACCGAGGCACTCATGTAATGGGAAAGGCTGGAGACTCGCAAATGCCTGAACTGAGGATCGGCTAAATTCTTTGGGTCCCTCCGTGATCTGGCTAAAAAGAAAAAGCCAACTCAAGAATATAATAGGAAAGATGTCCCGGGTACAAAATTTGCTAACACACAGTGTGTATGATTCCATTTCTGTGGGGTTTTTTTTCCATAGCCCATGAGTAGGAAAAAAAAAACTCTGAAAATATGTGTTCTAAAGTTTAAGCAGTGGTTACTGCATTTCTATGATGTTAAAATGTTTACAATTTCATTAACTGATACAACCATAAAGATAACGTTGAAAAAGTAAAAAGTAGGAGCCCATTAGGCGATGGCAACCGATGCGAATTAAAACCACATGCAAGAGCCAGTGGGTTGGGTCGTTTTGTTTCTTCAAAGAAAAATAGCGCAGCCGCCGCCGTAGACAGCAGGGGTTTAATCACACCGGGCAAGAAGAAACAGAACCTTCATCCCTCCCAGCTTTGCTAACTTAATCCCACGGTAAATCGCTCCCAACAGGATTGGGCTCATGTTTAAAAATTATGTGGTAGGTTTTTATAAACGCAGACTATGGTGGATGGAGCGGTTAGTCAGGTCCACGGGAACTGGCCAGTTTGCTCGTGGGAAGAGAGGCAGAAATGGCAGGAGAGCAGCCAGCCAGGAGCAGAGCTCTGGGGAACAGGGCTGACGGGTTTTAAAAGCGTCAGGCTGTTTGAATTTCAGTTTTTGGTTTCCATGGGTCTGAGATGTAAACTTCCTCCTCTGTCAGATCTTTCAGGAAGAGTTGCCACGTGGGCGAAATCCTTGTAAATAAATAGCCTTGTCCCCAAATAGAGAAATTGTTGAGCTCTGTGTCTGCGCAACAGCAGCTGACAAATACACAGAAAGGGAGGCGCAGGCAGTCGCTCGGAGGAGACGCGCTGGGCGTGGGCTGGGCAGCGCGGCTGGAGCTCGTCTTATCTGCACGCGTGGCGCAAGGCGTCTCGCTGGCGACCCGTGCAGTCCTGCCAGCCCAAGCTCGGCAGTCATTTCTGGGGTACAGGTCTGTGCCCCTGGAGTCTCGCCTCACTTTCCTCATTGGGAGAAAGGGAGGCTGACTTTCCACTTGCAAACAGGAGCACCTACTCTAAGCCAGTGCCCTACCTTCCCCCCAGGGTTGTTGGGGTCTCAGAAGAGAGCGCCCTACCAGAAGCTGGGTCATTCTGACTTCACCCCACCCCCTTTCTCTGCTTCATTTCACCGAAGCGACCCCGCGCTGGCTAACGGCAGCCCACAGGTGAAAACGCAGCGGGTGGATTTTCCTTCAACCTTGACTAGCTTCACCCCCTTTCCAAGTTAATGCAGAGTTGGAGGGTGCAGGAGGGCCCCCCTGTCTTGTCTACATAGCAGTGCCCCCTCTCCAAGCCACAGACCCACTACGGGTGTCTCAGCCTTCGTCTGGGGCAGAGGTGTTCGCGTGGCAGTGTACGTGGGCGGGAGACTATGTGTGCGCATGCGCGTGGCTGCGCAGGTGTGAGCGAGCGTCTGCGTCACCTGGCGCGCCGCGAGCGCACGCTCCGCCCTCCGAGCGCACCTCCACCGGTGCCCTGTTGCGTCCTTCCACCGTGTTGTTCGTCTGTGTGCCTCACCCACGGAGCTGTCGGGGGTCCTCTCTTTTAGGACCAGTCCCACTTCTCTTCCCTTCACGTCCTCGGAGCCTGGTGCTTGGCTGGCACCAGGTAGGACCCCCGTGCACTTTTGCTGAGTGAATTAACGGAGCCACCTCTCATTTCCCCAGATGCGACACCTCCCCTTGTACCTGGGACAGATGCTCTCTGCCCCCTGCCTCTTCCCTGCAGTTCTAAGTTCCTGAGGCCCCAGAGGCACTCACCTGGGAGGCTGAGAAGGAATAGAGCAGGGGACAGCAGCCACATGGTTCTGTTCTCGGGTCCTCACCTTTGTGACCGAGGACCAGAGAGCACCCTCGGATCCCAGCGGGACAGTTGGAGCTCTGCCTGAGCCCAGGCGTGCACCTTCCGTTTGTCTAGATGACCTCTGAGTTTCTCACTCATTCACTTCCTTTTATAGTTTCCTGCTTTTAGTTATTCCGCAAAAGGAGTGTCATTTCTTAGCACGCCTGTGTCAGAGGACCCTGGAGTCCCCACTAGGCAGGAAAGAGGAAGCAAGGGGGCTGTGTGGGTGAGAAGGGCCCCGGGGAGAGATGTCTGCCCCCTGGAGAGGGGAGGGGGCAGAGTCTGCCGGGGACAACTGGCCAGTGAGGCCTTGCGTTCAAGGGGACAGCAACCTGCATGCCAACTCCAGAAATGGCTCGCCACTCCCGTAATGGGTCTCCCGCAGCAGGAAACTGCCCCCTCGCCCTCAACTCGGGTGTCAGGTGCACATGCTCGGCTTACCTGGAGGTGCGTTTGTTTGGATGTTATAACCAAGTGCATAAGCGTAGCTGAGGGATCGGCCAGACCTGGGTTCTAACCCCAGAAGCACCACCTACGAGCTATGTGACTGAGGGCAATTCCCTTAAACTTTCTGGGCCTCAGTTTTTGCATCTGTAAGTTGGCCTCATAAAAGTTGTTATGATTGGAACCCATCTCCCTATACCCATAGGGAGAAATAGAGCCGTACGTTAAAATTATCACTTGAAATCCAATGTGGCCTTAGGACACAGCACCCGGCCTTTTTTTTCTTCTATTGCGATGTGACCCAACCCAGCGAGACTGTCCTCCGATTCAGCCCAGACCTGCAAACAGCTCTGGCACATCTGTAGCCATGGGCAGAAGTGGCAGCAGGGAGGGGCCTGGGGCAGGGAGGAAGGAGCCAAAGAGGCTCTTAGAGGTGCTGGTATCAGGCAGGTGGCCTTCCCCAAACCAGTAAAGCGGCCCAGCAGCCACAACGCACCAGGTGGACGCCACAGAGCCGCTAGCAGAATCAGCCCAGTGCACTGAGACCCATCCCCTGACCTTGCCCAGAAACGTGTGGACCAGCCAACAGTCCAGTAGAGGAGGGGCATTCTGGACTAGCCGGTGGGGGTGCAGAAAAGAGTTGTCATGAGAAATGTGCCCTGGGGTAGGGTTAGTGCGCCAGTGTCAGTGCCCTGGGCCAAACTTCCGACACAGCGTGAAAAGCAGAAAAAGCCAGCCCAGCGCAGGCAGCTGAGCGCAGCTCCGTGAGCTGGGTTTCCTCACTAGCAACAGGACAAGTTTTATCCTTAATCTGATGTGATGTACTTAGGATCCTGATTCATAACCCAGTCGTTAAACTCTTGAGAACAGTTTGGGGAGGCAGGTGAGGGTATTCGTCCCAGGTGTCCGGAGCCAGCGCTCAGGACCCGCTCAGAAGGGCTGGGAGAGGTCAAGGGCTGAGTCAGGGGCCAGGGACCCAGCAAAGGTGTCTGGGATACGAGTCTCGCCTGTGCCTTCTCAGGCAGGATTAGGCCAGATTGTTGCTCCATTTTCAATTCTCCAGGAAAGTGGAGCAAGTTTGTTTTAGTACGAAAATGTGTATAGTTCATGACATTCGTAAGACAAAGGAGAAAAATCACGCAATCCTATAAATAGCTGCATGAAAAGCGTTCTACAAAATCCACCACCTTTCATGATAAACTGAGGGGAGAAGGGGACCTGCAGGCAGACATTCTGCCAACACTAAACCAACAGTGAATCGTGAGAAACCTTCCCTCCAAAGGCAGGAGGAGGACGAGACACCCTCACTCACCACTTTGACTGGACGCTTTGGTCAACCTCAGTAACACGACCAGGAAAAGGAACGGAGGACAGGAGCAGAGGAAAGGAAGAAGCAAAATTTTAACTAGTTATAGATGAATTGGTTGTCTACATATAAAGCTGAAAAGATTTCGATTTTTGTAGGCTGGTTCTGTATAGACAAGATTCTATGTATCAGGTTAAAGAATGCTAGTATAAGGTTAAAGTATTAAAATAACTACAGTTACAATAATTGGTTAACGGATACACAACAGAAATGGATGTAGACTTCCACCAAGATGGCGGCGTAGGTGGACGCACTGCACCGCCGCTCACAACCAGAGAGTTTAAACAACAAACTCAATAGCGAAAAATAAACAACCAGAACGGACAGAATCGAACTGAAGGGAAGTCCGACACCCAGGAAGCTGGGGAGGACGTACATCCAGGCCGGTAAGCGGGGCAGAACCGAGCTGAGGAGCAGAGTGAGAGGCAGTTTGCCCGGAGGAACTCACCCCGCAAGCGCCTAAACAAAACACTACCCCGAGCAACGGGTGAACCTTGCAGGCCGGCGGCGTAACTGGAGAGGCCAGTGGGAACCAGCAGGGCCGAGACTGGCGGAAAAGGCAGTGGGGAACTGGGGAGCAGAGGGTGATAGGGAGTGGCAGTGAACGGCAGATGCCATTGCTCCCTCCCAGGCCCCGCCCCCAGAGGAAACGTCACAAAAAAGTGACCCAGGTTGCCAGGCACCAACAAACACCTAAGACTCCGACAGGTGCGCCAAGATAAAAAAGAATGAAAATGGCCAAAACGAAAGATCAGAATAAATTACAACTAACGAACGAAGAGATAACCAAATTAACAGATGCCCAGTTTAAAACACTGGTAATCATGATGCTCACAAAACTGGAAGAAATAGTTGAACACATGAACAAAACGATAAAGATAATGGAGGAAGATTTACAGGGAACCAATAGGGAAAAAAAGGAAGCTGGGACTCAAACCAATGGGGTGGACCAGAAGGAAGAAACAAGAATTCAAAAAAATGAGGA
>PVJI01032680.1:0-11970 GCA_004026765.1 Micronycteris hirsuta
TGCCGAGCAAGGCCTCCTGGGCTTGCGTCCTGGGGCCGGCTCTCTGGAGCCTCTGCCGCTGTGACGGCTGGGGAGCCGGGGACCCACGGCAGAACCCCATCACCGGGCCCACGCAGGCCACCGCGGCCAGTGCACCCCACACAGCAGGGCGCGCTCACCCCCGGTCAGCAGACCTCGGGGACCCGATGCGGGAGCCGTGCACACACTGCCTCTGGGGGTCGTGACTCCTGGGCGGCAGGGACAATACACGGTATACAAAAACGCTGACTGGACATGATCAATGTGTTTCCTATTCACAGTCAGCCCCACCAATAACTGGGGGCAAAGTGGGCCCCCCAAAAATGGCCAAATATGGGCCAAAAGTAATGGGCAGAAGCAAAAACGGGAGTTTCAAAAATGTCTAGATGATACGAGATCTAGCTAACTCAGCCACTGTAGAATTCGCCGCAAGGTTAAAATAAACTGTAAAATAAACAGATAAGGAGACCAACAGGGAAAAGCAGGCGCTCAGACTCTCCTGCCTGAGCTGCCAGGCAGGTGGGTAAAAACCCAAGCAGCCGCCTCTCCTCTCTCAGGAGACAGGCCTCTTGTTCTTCCAGCACAATAACCTCACTCCCCTCCAGGGAGCCGTCCCGCCGTCCGCGTGTCCTGCCAGGTCAGCAGCGTGCATGCCGATTCCCCCAGCAGGGCCCAGAGGTGGCCACGACCTGAACGCCCATCGGCAGAGCCCTCACGAGAGCGCTCGTGGATTGCAAGACACTGTGGACACGGAGCTAGTGTGTGAGCACCGCCCACAGCCCTCAAACCCTGACACCGGCATTTCAACAGTCTGCACATGGAACTTGGTAAAATCGTGAGGCTCACTCCGGACAGCAGCCCACCAACAAGTCCACATTCGCCTCCGATCAAGTGTGAAATCCCCCCGTTTTCCCTCAGCTGCTGTGTGTGTCCCCGACATTCACACGGGAAGCCTCGGGCTGCTCCGAATGGAAGGGCAGTGCGGCCGTCCAGTTGGGAAGAGAGAGGAAGTGAGCAGCGGCAGACCCTGTGCTGTTACATAACCCTGTCCTTGGAGCGCCTGCAGCCCAGAACACCAGCAAATTCCAGTCCTTAGTCCGCCAGGAGTTTAAAAACATTAAACTCCCACAGGAAGTTCTGTCCTGGGACCCAGATGGAACTGTCTCAGATCCTTAACAGCCATTCAAAAGGAACAGAATTAAACCTGCAGGAGTGCATCCAACAGCTGGTCTTCCGAAACCCGTTATTCCAGAGCTCAACGTGGACGAAGTTCAAGGTTAAAAACTGGTTTCCAGACTACGCAGCTCCCTCCCACACTGCCCTCAAAGACCTAGTCCTTCAACACCAAACAGCCACTGTCCTTTGTGACACCTGTCACATGCCCAGGACACCCACACTGGCCACATGCTGGCCACACGCGGAACCACGGGTGCCGTGTGGGAGCCCCAGGGACCAGGGTGGCCCCTGCCGCCCACTGTCCTCCTCCTTCTCCAACACACCATGCACCCACATCACGGCCTCGACCCCCAGGCGGCGGGCTCCTCGCACACTGGTACCGCCCCAGACGTCCCTTCCCTAGAAGAGCCCCTGCAGCCCCACTCCACCCAGCCCCAGGCGCCCTCTCCTCTTGTTTCCCACTCCGCCCGCCATTACTCCCTCGGATGCGCCCCGTCCAACACTTCCTGGGCCCCCGCTCGGTGTCGTCTCGGCCACCGGGGTGCAGGGTGCACCGCAGGCCCTGCATTACTATTTTTTATTCAACAAATAAATAAACGAGCCCCATCTTCAAAGGCACACTACTTTCAGCGAGGTGCAAAGTCCAGCAGTTTATTCAAGGGAGAACCGCTGGCTGGTCCGATGACGTGGTTCTGGAAAGTCTCCACGTACAGAGCTGGCGAACGTAAAACCTAAGACGTCGGTGAGGCGCATGTAACGACCCCGACTGCAAACGATTTGCTCGGTGTGATGTAAACACGTCAGATAACGGTTCGCGAGCAATCGCAGCTTAACCACCGGGCCGACGGCTGCGCCCACTCAGCTGTGCTTTTTTCACACACTATCAGTTAAAAAAAAAAAAAAATCTCTGGTGACTACGAGACAAGCTTTTAATTAAATTGGGGGCTCTGACAACCCCAAAGGCAGAGCTGCTTGTTGCAACTTAACATCCCTAATTAGGTCTGGTGTAAAAAAAATAGAAATTATGAAAATTTTTTTGCAATATCAAGCTATTTTGATCAGACGGCTCTAAATCCCAGCCTTTGACACGTTTGGAAAGTAAACGAGCGATGAAAACAAAATCGAACACTGTCAACAATCTAGGGGCTGTTCAACGCCACTTTCCTAAACCATCCCCTCAAGCAAAACAGCCACTAAGAGCCACAAGCTGTGCACCCTGAAAACAGTTATCTGTTTATGTTGTAAAGCAATTAATGGCAGGTCTATGGCTCATGTTCTTGTATCTCACACTAAAAAATTAAAAATCCCGTAGTCACTCAAACTAAACTACAAATGTCACAAGCTAAAGCTGCGAATAAAAACAAAGTCCGTAAGCAAATGCAACACGATCCGAAATTCGAATCTGAAGGAAAAAAAAAACCTCAAACAGCATTACTCTATACTTTGTCAATTTAATTCCAAATGCAATAGAAACACAATGTTTAAGTTGGTCTCGCACACGCGCGTGCGCACATGGACACAGGTGGTGTGCATCACGGAATGCTATTCAGCCGGGAGAAAAGAGGACACGCCTTTGGGACACCACGCCTGGACCCTTGGAGGCACAGTGCTCAGTGAGGGAAGACACATGCGCAAAGACAAGTCCCGTGGGACATCCCTTACACGGGGGATCTCAACACCCTAACCCATGGACACAGAGGAGAGAGCGGTGGTTACCAGGGGCTGCGGTGGGGGGTGGGGAGGGCAGGTGTTCAGAGAACACAAACTTCTAGTCCTAATTCCATGGATCTTACACCTCAACCCCCAGTGTCACACGTCGGCTCAGGGAAGCTCATGCAGACAGACAGACAGACAGGAGCGAGCTGTCGGGGGCCACGAAACCCTGACCATCAAGGAAGGGAGTCTGCTTGACCGGGCGCTGTGAGCAGGGCACGGGGGGCAGGAGACAGAGCGCTGAGCATGGGGCTAAGGGACAGCTGGTCCCTGCATGTCCCCGACACGCGGAAGCCACCTTGTGTCCGAGCGCTTGGCCACCTCCTGGAAACAAGGCTCTCTGGTAACCGCACTGCCACATTGCCCACCAGACAGGACCGCCTGCAGGCGGGGAGGCAGCGTGAGTGGTCCCCGAGGGAGCAGCGCCAGGGCTGGGGTTGAGGACACAGGCTCCGGCAGACACCCGCATCCCCATCCTGGCTCCCGGATGTGTGGCACTAAGCTACTTATTCAACCTCTGTCCTGCCTCCTGTGCTTCACCTGGAAGACAGATGAACCTCGTTTGGCAGTCATCAGCATTAAACTCGTCTATTAAGCTCACGCATAGCATCTGGCACGAGGAAGGGGCTGCGTGAATTCTGGGCACATGCACTGCAGTACTGCTCACGACAGTTTAAAAAAATGAACAACTCATGTTTATCACTCACAGAACAGCTACTTACACTCTGGCATGTTTATATTGCGGCCTAATCCTCAACAGCTGAAAAGAACTAGAGACTGACTTATGTAAAATGGCTTAAATAAGTACTGTCGGGGAAAAAAAACGAGTTGCAGAAAAGTAACTACAGGTTTAAGAAAGCTCACAAAAATGTACATTTTTACATACACCTATATGCCCTCCTATGAAGAGAAAACATCCTGGAAAGGTGCACAGCCAGGACCTGAGAATGTGCAGCCTCCTCTGCAGACCCCGGTTCTGGTCCCGTCTCTGCCACAACCAGCTGTGCCGTCTGGGATCGCTGGACCACAATGCCCTCATCTGAACCAGTCAGGGAGTCGGCAACAACTGCATCTAGTGATCCCCCCAAGTTATTCCCATCCCCCGAATGCCCTGATTTGGTTACCGGAGGCCGGCGCACCCTGAATAAAAAGTCTGTGTTCCAAGCACGCCACCTGCCCCGTATCCACCAGACGCCCCCCGGGACAGGGAGAGCTGTTTCAGAAGCACAGCCAGTGCCGGATGGAGACGTCCCGCACGGCTCAGCGCCGCACCCGGGCCCTGCCCGGCCCCCACCGGGGCGGCCTGCGGCTCGCAGCAGAGACCGGCTGTATCGATTGGTAGCTGAGCAGCAGCTTCTGCGCTGCCACTTTTGCCTTTTCTCCGACTGTCATCAGAAATGTATTTGGACCACCACTCACAGACATACGTTCGCGTAACCCGATTAATCCACCCGCACGCAGGAAGACAGAAAACCCACTGTTTTAAAACTGGGGTCACATTCGCATCATCCGCCCCATGACCTGAGAGAGACCCTTTCTGTTGCAGACACCCGCTAGGCTTCTTGGTCGCTGCTGAGTGACCCAGCACAAGAGCTCGTTTGCTGGCCCAAGTCAGGGGCTCGCTCGGGTCTGACCTCTGTCGCCAGCAACGACCAGCACAGCCCTGACATACCTACTCCAGCCCTGGTCATGGAGGCGGGGAGCCGGCCCTCCAGACGGGCAGTGCGGCAGCTTCTGGCAACACCGGGGACTCCAAAGGTCCCTCCTCGCCCAGAGCCCTGCACATGGATGCCGTAGGAGATGGCGTTTTCTAAGGACACACTTCTGCATCGTGGCATGATTCACATCTGCGTCTCGGCACCCATGGTGCGGGGAGCGGGGGGGACGGGTGCGGGTAGGAGAGCCCCCCCCACAGAAACCACGAGGCCTAGACTCTGGCTGCTCTTCTCACCCCTCCCTCCCTGCTGTGGCTGTCACACGGCAACCGACTCACACCGCTGTAGACGAGGTGCGTCCCTGCCGCTGCCCGTGACCCCCAAACCTCAGCGGTGAGAAGTTCTCCAAGAGGCCGCCCCCACCCACTGCGCCGCCGCTTGCCCAGAGCCCTGCAGCCCCGGGCTGCCCCCGGCCTCGTCCTTTTCTCCAGCCGCCCTGGGACCTGGTAGAGTCGCCTTCCCCTCCCACAAGCCCACGGGAGCGAGCACGCTGCTCGTATCGCAGACGACAGGCGGCTTGAAGGACGTGGGTCTAACCGCGCTCGCAGGGAGTTGGGCTTTTGGGATTTTTTTTTAAGCCAGTTTAGGGACATTTACTACATGCCAGGCACCAGGGGAACAGTCATTTTCAGTCATTTTTTAAAATCTACTACATACTAAATGATTTCCATGAAGCAGCCAATAAAATCGCCGCCACAGCCCCACCAGGCAGGTGCGGGTGCGGCGCTGGGCCAGCCGGTTGCTGAGTACTCTGGTGGCACATGTCAGTGACCTCGCGCTGTCCCCGGGACATCTGCAGTGTGTCCGGACTGCACGGAGGAAGGATGCTGTGGCCTTGGGGGCAGGTCTGCGTGGCACAGGTACCGACTATGTCCCGCAGGGCCCTCCCTGCTCAGGCCGTCCCAGCGTCTTGGGGAGTTTCTAACAGCAAGAAATCAGGTCCCCAGGGCGAGTCTCCTGTGGAGGAGTGGCCAGCAGACACAGCGACAGGTGAAGGCTGTCACACGGCGAGCTGGAGGCACCGGAAATGCTGCAGACGCTAACGTCATCGCAGAAACAATCCTCCCGAGCAAACAGGGGCACTGAGGGGTCGTCTAAGAGAACTGTCTTGCTTCCTCGGGGACGGGATACAGCATCCTCAGCTTGCAGTCGGTAGGAAAATGCAGGTCCCTTCTCCAAGTGCTCTCTCAGTGTGGGCCACAGCCTAGAACCCACCCCCCAGGAGAAAAAGGCAAAGAAAGGGCCAAGAGCAAGAAAGGGCAGTCGGCCCCGATGGTGTTTCAGGAGGAAGAGTCAGCACGAGATCAGGGACCCCAGGAAGGCTACGGGTCCCTGTCTGCGTCCAGAAGAGCTCCCTGCTCCCCACGCTAGCGAGGGCAGCGTCCCCACGCTCCCACGGCACACACATTGAATACGTGTGGGGGTGATCTGGCCGATGCGCCGGCCCCCTGGCTGGTGGGGGGGAGGAAAAACCACCTCAAGCTTCCAGAGAGACGCGTGTGAGAAATGAACAGAGCACCTCACCGCTTCCTTCACGGGGAAGTTGGTAGCAGCTTGGCGGCCTGGACGCCCTTTGTTCTGTTCTGGGTTTTTTTGCAACAGAAAAATGACTTCGAGCCCCCCCTGCCTTCGGGGGCCCGGGCGAGTCCGGAAGTTACCTAGGACCTCAACTCAAACGTCCTTGTGGGACAATGGAAAGGATGATGAATTACTCATTGGCCCTGTGAGTGCATTTGCCTGTGACGAGACAGCAACGTGTCACATTTAGTTAAATTACTTATTACAGCGTCACCTCATATTCGGAGGCTTTTAATGTGCGTGTCACGATTCCGTCATGAACCCTCATCTCTGAAAATCAGAAAATCCGGAGGGAGACCTGACAACCCGGAGTGCTGGGTGTGACCCGCCCTCGTGACCAAGGACAAAAGCGAGCTGTGCTCTCCCGAACAGTGACCCCTTCGTAATCCGAGAACGCACCGCAGGCCTGTTTCTGCTGAGAAAGGAGAGCCAACCACCCGGGTTTTCTGAACGGGGCTGACGGGCCACGTGAGACTCGCAATGGCCTCGCTCCCAGCGGGATGCGCAGACCTGCCCTGGAACCGGCTTCCCAGACTCCGAGGGAAGGCAGGGTTCTAAGAAGTGCTTCTCGATGAAAAGATCACTTAGCCCTCCTCCCAAAATTCAGCCTCAACAACAGGAGACCCTCCCCGCCCCTCCTCCCCACAAGGACCCGCTCTTCATGTCACCTTCTGAGAGCTGAAGTGACCCGAGGAGGGGCCGCTGGCGCCGCGCCAACCCCCAGGACAAAGGGTTCATTCTGCGCCACCGGAACATTCCTGCGCGGGCACACGGGCTTCGGGAAGGTGCCGAGGGTCATTTTCCGCATGACGAACGCTGCCCAGCGGCCACACTGAGGAATGCGTTACAGTTCGTGCCACGGGGGCGTGTGAGGCAAAGGCCCCCCTACTCGAGAGGCAAGCCCATGCCAGGCTCATACTCCTGTGGCCCCCTCCCCTGCAAGCTCTTGGGTAACGTGGCCAGGAAGGGCCAGGGGAAAGGAGAACCGCCCCCGCCCCCGCGGACCCAGCCCCACTGGGTGCCCGCCAGCAGCCGGGCGCACGTGGATGGCCGCAGACGGAATTCTCAATTAACCCCATTCAGGGCCGCTGGCTTTTGCTCATCACAGTTTAATCTTGGCGAGGTCTGGTGGAGGCCTTCTTCCCATTGCCCACGGCCAGAGAGACAGACACCGTTTGGAAGGACAGAAAAAGGATGTTTCCTGACGCCCCCTTGGCCAGGGCTGCCTGGGCGGCCCTCCAGGAGCCCGGCCAGCGCTGGACTCAGCGAGGGCCCGGTTACAGATCTGACGTGAGAGACGGGGCAGCAGGTACCCCCCAGAGCCGGGCCTGTGGCCGGGGGCCCAGGAGAAAATGTGTATTTAAGGGAGTAAAATAAAATAACCTAAAATTTAGATTCTAAAGGATAACCAAGGCGCTCCTGCAAAGAAACGGGCTGGCCTCCCGTCCCCTCTGGTGCATTCGAGGCTGCGCCCCAGGGACGCGGGCAGTGATCCCACCCAAGTGCAGCTGGCAGGAAGGGCGCTGAGCGTGGACGCCCTGCGGGCTGGTGAGCCGTGCCACAGACCGGCTCTCTCGGGGGGAGGTGCCGTCCCACGGCTCCCGTGGCTGAGCTTCAGAGACACTCGTGTGCAAGACACAGCAAAGCTGACACTCGAGCTCAAGTCAGAGTCCGGATGTCACAACCATGCGCCACCCTGTCCCCGACGTACAAAAGCCCTTTGCCACCGTCCTGGGCCGAGGGGCCGTTAGGAGACACAGGCCGTGTCCTCTGTGGGGAAAGAGGCAGGGAATCTAGAAGCAATGGTACAAGTGACAGCGGTGTGGGTCCTGTGACAACCGCCTAGCCACGTGCTTTAGGTTGAGGCGTATGTGGTGTTTACTCACAGGACTCAGTGCGGGACATAAATTTGACGGATCGTTACATTTCTGACCCCTAAGAGGCAAAACCAAAATGTCAGACGTCATCTTTGATGAAAGAGATTAAACATTCTCAGAGACGTGCGGGGGACCCGAGGGACGTAAGAGACGACAAACACAAGTGTGATATAGGGTGTGCCCCCCCACCCCGGCCTTGCGTGGGACAGACACCCCACAGCAGGAGAAGAGAAGTCCCCGACGGGTCCGGTGCATTGCCCGCGGGCACCCGGCAGCTCGGGGACAACGCAGAGGCAGGGACGCGGGTCTTCCGACCCCGGGCTGCGCGCTGGACCCTCGGACGCAGCCTCCCCGTCCCCCGCCCCATCGCGCCTGCCCATGCTTCTGCACAGGCCGCCCGGTCCAGGAGGGCCCGTCACGGCTCTCTTCAGAGCGCAGAGGAACGGGCCGAGCTCTCACTGCTGGTTCATCTCACCGACTTCAAGCCCTGCCCGCCCCTCTGCCGCGGAACTACCTGCCCCCACCGCAGACGGGTGCGCAGCCCTCGTGAGGGCATGGCGCTGAAGAAGAAACAACCGAAACTGGCGCCAGCATTCCGATGGCAGGGGCTGAAGGCAGAGCGCACGTGGGCCCTGCACGCCGCGGGAGCTACACCCTGGCCGCAAGCCCGGGCTCGGCCCAGCGCTGGGGCTGGTGTCACCACCTGGAAGGCCATCCTGCCTCCGCCAGAACACGACCGCAGCCAACCGACCGCACAGGTCGTGAAGAGGGTCCAGCGACAGAAACTGAGCGAAGGGTCTGCGTGGACACACCCCCTCGTGCCGCCAGCAACTCCCACCCACGTCTGCTGAGGGTGACGTGGGGGACAACCCTGCTCCCCAGCTCTGTCCTTTCGAAGAGACAGAGCAGCCCTCCCTCCCACGGAGAGGGAGAATTTGCCTCGCACCGTCTCCGTGACGGTGACTGTGCTCAGCACGGACCACGTGTTTACGATGCACGTGGCTCCGAGAGGATTCCTCCAAACCCTCAGACTGCTGCTCCCATTTTAGACACGAGCGAAGCCAGACCCAGGAAAGGGAATCGCTCGCCAGCCAGGACGCGATCCCCGGGAAGACGCCTGCGGAGCCAAAGTCTCTCCCGTTCCGCACGCAGCCGCCACGCACAAGCACAGGAATAAGGACGAACGGGCATCCCTGCCACTGACGGGAAGAACCGCTTCCCCCTTAGGACGAAAGGGGAAATAATTAAATTTAAAGTAGATAATCTAATTTATTGAGGTTTCCCTCTCAGGCTTAATCTTGTTGAGGATGAAAGTTATTAATCAACCTGCGAGGTTGCTTGGAAGGGAGCTTGGTTCTTCAGAAGCTGTTCCAAGGCAAGCAAACCTCAGGGCAAGCTCACAGGACGACCCTCCACCAGCACCGTCACACAAGAGGGATGACAGATGATGACAAAGCCTAGAACTGTCACTTCCCTCTGCCGCCAGGCAGTGGCCTTCCAGAACAGCTGAGACGGGCGGCTCCCAGGCTAGCCAACAAACCCAGTGTGGAGGAAACGCTTTCTCTCCTTGCCCTAGCCCCACTTACCCGGCCCGGCTGAGGCATGACGGACAGCAAGCAGGACTTCACTTGGGGCCTCCTTCTCCCGCGCGAGCCAATGAAACGCCCCGAGGGGCTGTCCCTACAGCCACGCTAGCCTCGGTGGACACGGGCATCTGGTCAGCGCTCACAGTGGTTTGCACCTCTTGGCAGTGCTTTTTCATGGCTCACTTCAACTGAGAGAAGTCTATTCCTAGGGACAGGCCCATCATTCACTGTCGATAAAAGCCAACAAGCAACTTGGTGATTCGATCACCAAAACACAAAAAATAAGATGGAAGGAAAAAATCAAACAGAGCCTCTGTGGGCCATCAATAGACCACCGGACGCGCACCCGTCTGTCTCCCAGAACCAGTCCTGACGCCCCTCTCCCTGGCTGCTTCCTAAGACAGAGGCTAACGACAGAGCATCACTCCTCCCAAATTCCCTGCAGCTGGGAGTAAGCATGGAAGCCAATAATAACAATGAAATGAAAGTAGACCACTGGGACACATGATGATGTGCTTTTGTCGTCTTATGAGAGAGACAGCAATGAGAGGAGAGCTTGCTACATTACCCTCCCTGCTTTATTCTCGCCACGAATGCAGATGGGATGTCTGGGGCCACAGCAGCCAGTCTGTTGCCATGAGGCGACCAGACCAAGAAAAGAAAAGTCCACCCACTGAGGATGTGGAGCAAAAACTTGACCTTTGGAGTCCTTTACTGTACCTGATTATCTTCAAACAAAGTAAGAGAATTTCCCACTAACAGACCCTCTAAAGTCTGTAGCATATTCTTGCGACAGGAAGATAATTACCCCAGACAGAAGGTCCAGTAAATATTTACTAATATGTAAGCGCATAAAAAGAACAAAAATATGAAACAAAATCCTATCTAACGTGCACGTTTAAACAGACATTTTAAAAAGCACTAATAGGCCTGGCTGGTGTAGCTCAGTGGATTGAGCGCGGGCTGGGAACCAGACGGTCCCGGTTCGATTCCCAGTCGGGGCACATGCCTGGGTTGCGGGCCAGGTCCCCAGTGAGGGCCATGTGAGAGGCAACCATACATTGCTCTTTCTCCCTCCCTTCTCCTCTCTCCAAAAATAAATAAATAAAATCTTTAAAAAATAAATAAATAAAAAATAAAAAGCACTAATAGGATGAACACCAAGAGCGTGCACTGAGGCGGTGACGGGGTAAAGCGTTCTGAGGTCCTGGAGTTGTAGCGCAGAAGAACGGCAGTTTTGGCATTGGGGTTCCTAGTGCACACACTGAAGGATCCAGAGTGATTGCTATAACAAACGTACCAAGTACAACTCTCAAGCTCATAGAAAAAAATGGACTAGAAAACAATAAAAAACCTTCGGTGAAACTTAAAGAAGGCAAGGAATAAAAGAAAATACAGAAAATGGAGGTAAAAAAAGAAAAACACTAAGACCGTGTATCTCCAAAACCATCGGTAACTACAACAGATGCATGTGGACTAAACATTCCAATTACTAGACAAAGAGGGTTGAAATAGCTTTAAAAATCTGCTTTTGTGTGGTTTAGGAGACACATCCCTAAAACGTAGTGACACCTAATTTGAAAGTTGAAGTAAAGTTACATCAAATAGATATAAAATAAAACGATTCTGGCGTGGGCACATCAGTAACAGAGGACTTAAAACATAAAAAGGTTCCCTAGATAAGGATGAGCTGTTTAGTGCACCCGGAGATTAAAAAGTTTCACAAGTGTGGTCTTTACTCACATAACCTCAGTCAACTAAAAACTAAAATAAAAGAGAGCGAGAAAAAACAACTTAAAAATGACAAACGAAACTGCAAATCCACTGTCCTAGTTGAAAATTTTTTAACCTTAAAAAAGTTTTACATTCAGGAAGACACGCTTTTCTGTGGCACGCAGTCCTCTGGGACGTACATGTATTACATCATCACCGCCATCACCAGGACACATGACAGTGTCCCAGCCCCAAAACATGTCCTTCAACAACTGATCCGTCAACCAGACTTCCCACCCCGCACCCCCCCCCCAAAGGCCTGAACCCGATGAGCTCACAGAGGACACTGCTCCAGGCCGGAAATGCACGTTCTCCCAAACCCGGAGGGGAATGTGTAAAAACTGGTCAAGGGCTAAAAGCCACAGAACAAGACTTTCCAGTTTGAAAGGACTGATAGGACACAGATTGTGTATCTGACCAACATCAAACTCAGTCACCAAACATTCTTTAAACAGAGAGAACTGGATCTCCCGCACGCAACTGAAAACAAAACACGTCTAAGAAGTTCACAGGTGCTAGAAACGATCGTAGATG
>PVJI01032681.1:0-11969 GCA_004026765.1 Micronycteris hirsuta
TGCATAGCTCTACAACACACCGCCTGTATACTACACTGTGTGCTTACCATCCCAAGTCAAGTCTCCGTCCATCACCATTTATCCTCCCTGTATGCCCCCGTCCACCTCACCCAAGACACCCTCAGTCACCACACTGTTGTCGGTGTCCATGAGTGTTTTCTCTTTTTCCCCCTCAATCCCTCGATTCCCCTCCCTCCAGTCCCCTGACTCTCCCCCTCTGCCGAAAGCTGTCAGCGTGCTCTCCATCTATGAGTCTGTCTCTATTTTGCTTGTTAGTCCAGTTTGTTCATTAGATTCCACAATAAGTGAAATCATATGGAATTTGTCTTTCTCTGACTGCCTTATTCACTTAGCATAATGCCCTTCAGGTCCATACATGCCATTACAAAGGGTAAGATTTCCTTCTCTTTTTACAGCCAAGTAGTGTTCCGTTGTTTACGTGTACCACAGCTTTTTTATCCACTCATCTACTGATGGGCACTTGGGTTGCTTCCATAGCTTAGACATTGTAAATAATGCTGCAATGAACATAGGGCTGCATATATTCTTTAGAATTAGTGTTTCTGGTTTCTTTGGATAAATTCCACAAAATGGGATTGCCAGTTCTTAAGGCTATTCCATTTTTAATTTTTTGAGGTAACTCCACCATTTTCTTTTCTTTCTAATCCATCCATTGTGCTGCTTATGGCATGCAGGATTCCTTTTGTACTCTGAACAATTGCTAAATATGTTTAAATCACATGTACACTCACCTTAGCTTTGCCAACACTGTAACCATCAAATCAGGTATTTTTTAGAGGAGCTCGCTTCTGTTATATATTGGCATGTACATATATCCCCAAACTTAGTGAGCAACAAAAACAGTATATTATGCTCACAGGAATTCAAAGAGGAATTCAGAGGGGATGGCTGGTTACTGCTACACCATGTCAGGGGTCTCAGGTGGGACAGGAGTAGGAGAGGGGAAGGATAACTGGCTGAGGTCAGGAATCAGAAAGGTGCTGCTTCTCTCACCTGTCTGGCTGGGGTGACCCAAAGGGTCAACATTTGGCTTAATTGCAGTGAGGGTCAGAGTGTATTGAATTTTTCCATGGTGGCTCAGGGTTCCAAGAGTCAGTATTGCAGAAACTGGGGTGGAAGTGGCATGGTCCCTGTGACTTGACATGGGGACTTTACACAGTGTCATTTCTTGAAAACCACTGTAGAGTATATGGACTGAATCAGTGCCAGAAAAATAATCACGACTGAAGATAAGGAGGTGGAAAATTAGACATAATAGTCATAATTGTTTAAGTTATAGTTCAAATTATCATTCAAAATAATTATGTCCTGCACATATTTTCAAATATATTCTCATAAGTATTTTTTTAAGATTTTATTTTATTTTTTAGAGAGAGAGGAAGGGAGGGAGACAGAGAGGGAGAGAAACATCAGTGTGTGGTTGCTTCTCACGTGGCCCCACTGGAGACCTGACCCACAACCCAGGCACGTGCCCTGACTGAGAATGGAACCGGAGACCCTTTGGGTCGCAGCCCATGCTCAATCCACTGAGCCACACCAGTCAGGGCATTTTCATAAATTATTTTAAAAACTCAGGTAAATATGCATAAATATATAATAACATAATGAAAAGCCATATATACAACATCCAGCCCTTTAAAATCTTAACATATTTTTATATTTGCTTTAAACATACTTTTTTAAAACACTAAAAAGAATAGATAGAATTGTACCTTATGTAAATTTTAACTCTTTTCTTACCTTCCCTGAATTAACAAGTACAATGATCTGAAGTCTATTATTACATATTTTTAAAACCTGTTATTACATATGCATACAGCCATAAAAATAATGTTTTGTATTGTTTTGAACTTTATATACACAAAAACAAATTGAGTACTTTCACTGTACCAGACACTGTTCTAAACATTTCACATTTTCAATTTAGGTAAAATAATAATAGTCCTATGACTAGAAAATATCACACACACCCCTCTCTGTTATAGATGAAAAAAATAGAGACATTTGCAAAGAACTGTGAAGGTCTGAGATTTCACCTTACTTACTAGCAAATAAGTTAACTGGCAAAGACTCATAGATAATTGTAGTAGACAGGAGTCTCCTGGGTTAGACAAAAGATAATTTACTGCTCATAGTAATAGCAGTGTCCAGCATATTAGCATTTATTGCACTGGCTCCCTAAATCCAGTTTCCCCAGGTCTTCACAAAGAGGGTCAGATGATACCTGTATATGCAGTGGATGCATTATACAAGAAGAGCAGTGAGCTTAGAGGTCTTTTACTAATGTATTGTAAGCATGCCTGCCCCTTGCTCCACAGGAAGACACTATCTCTATCCTCAAAGGCTGTTTACTCTACAAATACCCTTGAAAAAATAAGTAATACTAAGCAAAGTGCCTCACTCACAAGATCTGCAGACATGCAAGAGACCCATGGAGAGCTGTCTCCCAGCTAGATAAAGTAGCTTGCTCCAGGCACAGAATTGTAAGGTTATAACAGGTTTAAAACACAAGAGAATGACGCAGTGACCCGTGCTCTTGACTACCCTGTTATCCAACCTCTTCATTGGCAAATAAAAATTCCTGTTTTTCAGAATAGCAACTGTCCAATATTAAAATGTCTTCTCTTCTTTTAACCTGATAGGTGTGAAAATGATAACCTGATTAGTGAGATTAGTGATGAGTTTGAGCAAAATATGTTTATTGGCCATTTAGTTTTCCTTTGCTCTGCACTGTCTGATTCTATGATTGCAATTTATTCCTCTTTATTTATTTTTTTGGTCCTAAGTTGATTTCTAGGATTTTTTAAAATAAATTCTAGACAGTGAAACCACCTTGTTTGTGTTCCTTGGAAAAAGCTTTTTCCTGTGTATAGCTTATCTTTCTGTTTATAGGATCTTGTGTCTCATAAATAGAAATAAATGTAAAAATATTTTATTAATAGTAAGCAAGTTAATGTTTCCTTTTATGACTTGTGCTTTCTTTCTATAGAATTTATTTTTTAAATAATTTCTTTCATCAAATATATAAACTTATATTTTAGATGTTTCTTCTAAATACTTAAATTTTTTCCTTTTCAAATGTAGCTCTCCAGTCTTCACTGATTTTTGTTAGGGATGAATATTTTGTTCTTGTACATCAAAAATGCCTAAATATTTACTTTAAATTATTCTAAACTTAATACACCGTGAATGACAACCTATCTTTGATAGTAGCTGTCAGTCATGATTCAAAAATAGAAAAGAGGAAAAAGGAGGGCCTTTAGGATAAATTCTAAGCCTTAAACAGAGTTTCCAGACACAATCCTACTTGTCAGCTATTAAAAGACATATACCAAGGGACTAATAAGTGATTATACAGTAAGAAAAGTAACTAAAAAATTAGATAAAATAAATAGTTACAATGTAAAGTTTTATGATTTATGTTATACATATGTGGCAATCTTTCAAAACTAACAAACAAAAAAGGTGAACCACTAGAAACCCCATTCAAATGTTAAATTAAATGTAAGAGTTTTCATGTATACAGAGTGTAAATATCATGTTTTTCTATGCCCATGCTTTTTTATCTTTTTATCAAAAGAAATTCATAATTAATAGCAACAAGTCTAAAAATTACAAATTTATCTGTCACTAGATCTTTGGTTTTTTTCTTACAAACTTATAAGCCAGCAAAGACAACATGTACATGCTAACCTTTTCATTTTGATTTGTTTTGACTTGACTCTTACATTTCAGGAATTCATGCCATTCTTTTTATTCTGTTAAGCTAACCATCTGCATTGAATACGAATGCTTATAAAGCAGCAGATACCAGCTAATTATGCCTCAATTTGGCTATATGTGACAATATCATTCCTATGCTATTTCTTTCTTGGAATGTCACACTAACTTTAGCCTTTACTTTTTTAAAGGTTTTATTTATTCATTTTTCGAGAGAAAGGAAAGGATGGAGAAAGAGAGGAAGAGGAACATCGATGTGAGAGAGAAACATTGCCTCTCATAAGCTCCTGAGCCAGGGATGAACCTGCAGCCCAGGAATGTGCCCAGACTGGGGATCAAACCGGCGACCTTGTGCTTTCAGGAATGATGCCCAACAAACAGCTACAATAATCAGGGCTAGTTTTTATTTTTTAGAAGGAAAGAAAACTGGTGACCTTTTATAATAACCTGGAGTTAGAATCATTATGTTTGAGGTGTTTTGTCTTTTCAAATTTAAGAATAGATTAAGAATCTAAACCGCCATTACTTTATGTCTGTAAAAATAGCTAATTTAGCCCTGGCTGGCGTGGCTCAGTGGATTGAGCGTGGGCTGGGAACCAGACGGTCCCGGTTCGATTCTCAGTCAGGGCACATGCCTGAGTTGCAGGCCAGGTCCCCTGTGAGGGCCATGTGAGAGGCAACCATACATTGCTGTTTCTCTCCTTCTCTGTCTCCCTCCCTTCTCCTCTCTCTAAAAATAAATAAATAAAATCTTTAAAAAAAAAAAAAGCTAATTTATGTCTGGCTGTGGGGATTATAAATTATTTTTGTTTTATTTTCATGTTTTTTTAACATTTTTAGATTTTTATAGTTGTTAATATTATTTCAATACAACTAGTAATATTAGTGAAAGAAATATATTTGGTTTGAAATATAAATGTTGATTAATTTACTCATTATTTATGCCAGATAGCAATATAGAGTTGAACCTTAAACAATAAGAGAGTTAGGGACATGGTGCCTTGTATAGTCAAAAATCTGCATATAACTTCTGACTTTCCAGAAACTAGACTACACACCCCTCCTTGGCATAGCAGGGACTGGTTCTAGGACCCCCATGGGTACCAAAAATCCACAGATGCTCAAGTTCGTTATATAAAATGGTGCAGTACAATGCACACACTTCTCCCTCCATATCTGCAACTGGTTGAATCCATGAACTCCAAACTAGGGGATATGGAGGGTAAAGTGTATATTAAATGAAAATAATGCACGCATCATAGATATTTCAAACCTTTATTGTTCAAGGGTCAACTTAATTCTGCCAATCTATGACACAACAGAAAAATATAGAAGACATGCTCTTTAAATTTAATTTTCAGAATGAAAGATGTTGTAAATAAAATGTTAAAACTCTAATAAAAAGCATAGAAAAACACTTTAGCAATGGAGAGATATAACATTTAATAAAGATATAATTTAACATGAAAAATAGTAATTTCTTCAAGCTTATCTACAAATCCAATGGTGTCGCAATCAAAATTGCAGCTGGAACACATATTGTTGCCTGTAAAACACCTGAAAAAGTCTATGAAGAGCTAATTCAACTTAAAAAAAAGAAACGAATAGCAGAGACTAACAGAGACAAATTGTTTACACCAGATAGCAAGCCATAATTCAAAGACCAGACCAATTATCACAGACAATGAGAAACATCATGTGAAGAAACGACTGGAACACGATATTGAATTCTGACTGATATGTAGTCGGTATATTTGAAATGATGGTATGGTAATCACGATAACATAGAGCAATGGGAAGTTATAGATTTCTTAGTAGACTGATATTGGGAGGACTAACTTGTTCTCTGTAGAAAATATTCTTTAATGTACATAGTATGCAAAATAACACAGCACATGTAATAAAACATGTCAAGCTTTTATAGAAAAATAGTAGAAGAACCTTGTCTAACAGGAGGATAAATTTATTTTCAAAGATCTCCAAAGCACAAAATCTCTGGCAAAAACAAGGATTTGAATCAAAATTAAAGATTTTGTTCAACCACAAGTTCAAAAATAGATTAAAAATAAAAGAAAATATTTGCATCTAAAACTGATGAGATTAATATATAAAATATACAAACTGCTCCTCACCCCCATAACTAAGAGAATTATTGGAAATTCAGTTGAAAATAGGAGTAAAATAGATAAACAGGAATTTCTCAGAAGAACTAAACACGGAGTAACAAAAATAAAGGGATGTTCAACCTCATATGTCATCAGAATAATAAAAATTAATAATGAAAAAGTATTTTATCAGATCCTCCAAGTGTATGTTCAATAATTTAAACTTTAAAAAATAATAAAAATTTATTTTTAATTTTTAAACAATTCCAAGGAATAGCATCATGGAATGTAAAACAAAGAAATGGAGAGAAATCCTAAACACTTCCAAAGTAAATGCGGGTCACATACAACCCTCAGAACCTCAAAGGTGTGTGAAGTCTCAACAATGGAAGCTAGAAGACAATAGAACAATGCTTTCAAAACTCAGGGTAAATGATTTCCAATCTAGAGTCAGGCATGCTATCAATCAAATGAGAGGCTAGAATAAAGACATTTTCAGGTAAACGAGGTCTCAAATAACTTACCTCCCAGTCACCTTTTGTCAGTAAATTGTCCACCCAAACAAGAGAAGCCAAATAAGAGGGTAAAGTGGGATGCAGGGTGTGCCCTGGAAGAAGGTGACAAAAAGCTCACAAGTAGCAGTGTTGGTGTTGCTTGTCCAGTCAGGAGCTGCAGGCTGGAGGCCTGAAAGGGCTGTCTGCAAAATAAACAAACAAATAAAACAGGGCAATGGCTGGATGGAGTTGAAATACTTTTCTACACTGCATAATGATGTTTCGGGACTGCCTACCAGGGGTGCCCAACTTTTTGGCGTGTATGGGACACAATGGGAGAAGAGTTGCCTTGGGCCACACATTAAATACATTGCAACACGTAATCACGAAAAAATCTCATAATGTTTTAAGTAAATTTACGATTTTGTGTTGGGCATTCACAGCCATTCTGGGATGCGTGCGGCCGGTAGGTAGCAGGTTGGACACCTCTGGAACGGTGATCACATAAGATTCTAATGGAGCTGACAGTTCCTACCCACCTGTGACGTTCTTTGCTCATGTGTTTGCGGTGATGCTGGTGTAAACAAACCTACCGTGCAACCTGCCGTATAAAAGTAGAATACGTGCAATTACAGTAGCAGGCTATACCGTCTAGGTTAATGTAAATGCATGACACAATTGCCTAACAACAGATATTCATTTCTGTCAAGGATTTTGGTAAATAATTTGTATTTGGTACATATAAAACGAAACAAAGGAAAAGAAAGGGGCAGTTGTTAACTCCCAAGAAAATTAAAAGTTGGCCCTGGCCAGTGTGGCTCAGTGGGTTGGGCATCATTCCACAAAGCGAAAGGCTGCCAGTTCGACTCCTGGTCAGAGCACATGCCTGGGTTATAGACTGAGCCCCTGGTTGGGGCCATGCAAGAGGCAGCCAATCAATGTTTCTGTCACACATAGATGATTCTCTCCCTTTCTTTCTCTCTCCTTTCCCTTCTCTCTAAAAATAAATAAAATATTTTTTAAATTTAAAAAAGAAAATTAAAAGCTATACAAGAAACTATAATCATAATATTGTAGTTCCCCCCACCCCTTATTTGTGGTTTCATTTTCTGAGGTTTCAGTTGCCTGTGGTCAATCGTAGTTTGAAAATATTAAATGAAAAATTTCAAAACTAAACAATTCATAAGTTTTAAGTATAAAAAAGTATTTTATATCCACAAAGTAGGAAAGTAATTTCACCTTACGTTGGCAGGAATATGGATGGTCAAGAATCCCTGGGTGAACTGGTGATACAAATTGTTACATCTCTTTTGCAAGGCATCTGGAAGACAGTACTGAACTTTAGTATACGTGCATCTTAAGACTTAGAAGTGTGCATTTTGCGTATATAAGCAAAAATTTTGACTAGGATTGGGATAGGAACTCTCCTGTGAGAATTTATTCCAGCAGGCTATCCAGCAGAACAAAGTCTGATGTTTTACTAAAATTCTTGCATGACATTCACCTCTGGTCAGGGCATAAAACATATGGCTTAATAGTGTTGCTTGGCAACCATGAGTCTCAGGACATTTGGAGTAAATTGTACCAGCTTGCCACACAGTTAGTGATAATAGTGAGATTCAATGATTTGAATATGATCTTAGTGAAGTGCCCCCCCAGAGAGCTCTGTGGTAAGTCTGCTTAGGGAGTTTCCCTATCCGTCCCTTATTGGTTGGATTACATTTTCATGGTCTATAGTTCTCTATGTTTACAGAGGAGCTCATGAGTACTGTATTCCATGTATGCATCACATTGCAAAATATGTCTATTGCCAAAACGTTTTTGGAGAATTTGTGCCATTGCCTTCTGACATTGAATGTTGCTGTAGAGATTTTTCCTTCTTGTATGTGATTTTTTTTGGCCCAGATGCCCCCGCAGAAATCTTTAAAGTCCAGCAAGATTAATCAGGTATGAATCAGAGTTGAACACAACTGGATCAACTTTTTATAAGACTTAATATGAGAAAAGCTTTTTTCTATAGCCTTCAATATGCTTTCCAATCTTTCTTTCAGTTATGTTTAGTCAAACCTCCTTTTTCTTCCATATCTATTATTTCTCACTTCATTCTGCTTGATTTTCTCATGTCTATACTGTATGCCCCTGTTTTCAACATAGTCATTTTTATTTACTCAAATTCTAACATGAGCTTATTACTGTTTTTTTCATTTATTCTAACATACCACAGATAACTTTTTTATCTCTGTCTAGGCCTTATTACCTTTTCTTTTAGTCCTTGTCACCAGAAATGATGTCTGACCTGCAGAATGGATAAAGTTGTATTTAAAAAATTTAAGATTACTGAGGATGATTAGTGAAAAAAGTGCCTGACTAATTTCCATGCCATGGATCTCACCTGTGAAAAAATGTACTCTATGGACAAAAAAACAACGGACCATGATTGAAACACAAGAATGAGATCCCATTTGGAATACCTCTGAAGCTCAGCATCAGTGGGTCTGCCAAGTCCAGAAGAAGACGATGGAAAACATGATCTATCTTCCTTGTTTATGGCTGAGTGGTATTCCATTGTGTAAATGTCCCATAGTTGTTTTATTCACTTATCTATCGATGGACACTTAGGTTGCTTCCACACCTTGACGATTGATTGTAAATAATGCTGCAATGAACACAGTGGTGCTTATGTTCTTTCAAATTAGTGTTTCAGATTCCTTTGGATATATTCCCAGAAGTGGGATAGCTGGGTCAAAAGACAGATCTATTTTTAATTTCTTGAGGTAACTCCATACTGTTTTCCGCCATGGCTGCACCAGTCTGCATTCCCACCAACAGTGCACAAGGGTTCCCTTTTCTCCACATCCTCGCCAGCACTAGTTGCTTGTTGATTTATTGATGACAGCCATTCTGACAGGTATTATATGGTATCTCATTGTGGTTTTAGTTTCCATTTGTCTGATGATTAGTGACGTTGAGCATCTTCTCATATGTCTATTGCCATATGTTTGTCCTCCTTGGAGAAGTGTCTATTCAGGTCCTTTGCCTATTTTTCAATTAGTTTTTTTTTTTTTTTTTGATGTTGAGTTTTATAAATTCTTTATAAATTTTGGGTATTAACCTTTTATCAGAAGTATCATTGGGAGATATGTTTTCCCATTCAGTGGGTTATCTTTGCATATTGTTGATGGTTTTCTTTACTGTGCAGAACTTTTTCAGTTTGATATATTCTCATTTATTTTTTTGTTTGTTTGTTTCTCTTACCAGGGGAGATATATCCAATAAAAAATTGCTACAAGTAATGTCCAAGATTTTGCTGCCTATGTTTTCTTCTAGGATTTTTATGCTTTTGGGTCTAATGTTTGAGCGTTTGATCCATTTTGAATTTATTCTTGTGTGTGGTGTATTATATTTTGCAACAGTATGATGGACCTAGAGAGCATTATACTAAGTAAAATAAGCCAGTCAGAGAAAGATAAATACCATATGATTTCACTCATATGTGGAATCTAATGAACAAACCGAACTAATAAGGAAAATAGAGACAGACTCATAGATGGAGAGCAGGGCAGATGAACTGCTAGTGGAGGAAGGGTGGGGGGAGGGATTGAGCAAAAAGGAAAAATGACTCATGGACATGAACAACAGTTGATGATTGCTGGGGGCAGCGGAATATAAGGGGGCTAATGGGTAATGGAAAAATACAATAAAGATTAAATAAAATAGAAACAGAAAAGAAAAGATGACCTGAGATGTATGGACACATGACTTGAAAGAAGTAGTCCATAAATTGATTCTAGGTAGCATTGGAAAAGACATAGAAAAGACTTGCCAATCTATTCACCTGCTCCGTGATGCCTTTGTTAGAAAATTCAACGTGCTGAAGAAGCTCAGGTTTGAACTGGGAAAAACTCATGGAGCTTCCTGGTGCAAGTAGCAGTTCTGTAAAAGCTACTCAGTATTAAAATTTAATGAGCTGATAGATATGAGCTCCTAGTCCAACAATCTGTTTAAAATTCTGACTTTTAATGGTGACAAAAATCCCATTTTTGAAAAAAATAAACTAGGGCGGGCCCCCCACAGTTCCGTATGACTGATGTCCTTATGAGGAGAAGAGTCAGAGCCTGAGACAGACAGAACAGCGCGTTAGGACAGCGATGGAAGTGATGTGTACAGGAGACGAGGAGCACCAAGGCTGGCCAGCAACACCAGAAGGTAAGAGAAAGGATGGAACACTTCCTCCTCTTTGCCGTCAGAGAAACTGTGGACTTCTAGCCTCAAACTGTGAGAGAGTAAACTTACTATTGTTTCAAGTCATCCAATTTGCCTATTTTTTTTGACAGACCTAGAAAATTAATGATGAGTATCATGATTACTTTGTTTGGAGAACTGCCAACTTGCCATCACATACAATCAATATTTATGGTTTGACAAAGCTGTACATGCTCCATTTGCTTGGTAATTCCTCAATAATAAATTATTTCATGAATTATTTTATAAATATTGATCAAAATTAAATCACTATTATTTATATATATTAGATTGACTATATAATCGAAGTGTTATTTAGAATAAAATCTGTAGAGACATAAACTTGTATTCATTATTATTGCTAGGTGAATTTGTATTATATTGACATTTACTTGAAATAATAAAATGTGTTTTTAAGCAGGTAACATGTTATAAGAGAAACCTATTTCGACCAAAGGGCCATTTGAAGGAAGGATATAGGGGGTTTGTACGGAACCTGAGAACAAGAAGTAAAACTGAGCCTTCTATGGAAAGAAACCTGGGAGGTAGACCAACAGCAACCACAGCATATACTTTCGTTAAATTTCCCCCTTTTTTTCTCAGAGGTTGAGAAAGAGAAATACTGGTGATATTTCTCTGTCATTTCTGCTTTTCTCCACTTACCTGTTTTGCATTGACAGCTTAGAGTTTTCTGCTGATTCAGCCATCGTGCGTTGTCCTGATGTCCACCCCAAAACTGTCATCTCAGCTCCTGTGTCTCTTTGACCTTGTAGGGCCTGTGCCCAGGTCTTTGAACTTAGCACCCACGCTTTAAATCACAATGCCATGGTTATGGGAAGGGCAGGGCTTTTCAGAAAGGGGTGTGAGAACAAGAAACAAATTAATAACACAAAATGTTAAAGCTTCATAGATTTAACATTATTATTACTTTATTAAAAAGGCTCATTAGGATAAACTTATTAAACTTTATTTCACTTATTTAATTTTAAATTTAAGGATCAAAATCTAAGTAGTGCTTCCTAACTCTTTGAATAGATAACTATAGTTATCTAATGTAGTGAGAAAACTAATTGAGATTTGAAATCAGAAAACCTAGAGACCAAGCTCGCTGCTGCTCACTAGTCACGCGATCCTGGGAAAGTCATGTAACATTTCTCATGCTCATAGCGGTGGCTTGTGAAATCTAAATAAAATTGAGAATATCTTAGGTAGTTAATGTAGACCAAAAAGTTCATGTATAGGAAAAGACCTCAAAAACTAAGTGCTGTATATGCTGAAATTGATGCCATATCACTTTATTGTAATTCCTATTCCAGCTTGTGTACAGTCTGTGATAGGTGAATGCCTGGATAGCACCTGTCCATTGGCCAATGCCCAACTATATCAT
>PVJI01032682.1:0-11962 GCA_004026765.1 Micronycteris hirsuta
GGAATTACTTTGAAATTGACACTTCGAAGAATCTGAAAACCATGACAATAGTTCTGTAAGGGAATGGTTATTTGGCTCTATAATTAAATTGGAATGTGTTCAGTAAGCAGATGTGTGCAAATAAGGAACCATCTAAGCTCCGGGTCTGCACTTCCGGATCTTCCTTTTGTTTGCTTTTTTATGAGGACACCCCATGGCTTTTTGCTGTTGCTGCATTGTCATTGTTGTTTTTCTCCTCACTAAATGAGCTTCCAGCAGGAACACATTCCTTGGGCTTAGTCAAAAACCTCCCAGGCTGCAGAGTTCCACTTTGTCGACAGATGGCGGAAGACATGACTCTCCATACGCAATGACTTCAAAAACAACGCTTAGCTAGCGCTGTCCCAAAGTTGATCTGAAACTATTTCCTTACTACTGCTGAATGAAAACAAACTTCTTTGGATTTCACACGTCATTGAAAGATGTGACATTATCTGCGAAAGATATAAAGACTGAAGTTCACCCCCCCCCAAATAAAAGTAATTTCAAGAGAGAAGAAGTTGATACATATGTCTACTGCCCACCATAACGTGCAGTGTATGAATCTCTCCCCCTCTATCTTGCAGGGCAGGGCACCACTGCCATGAGAATATGGATGTGGTCTGAACCCACACAATTCTTAAATTCCTGGTGGCTGCTATTTTCCTTGTATAAACTGATACAGTTCCACTAGATTGCCTTTTAGCGCCGCCATTCTGTACGTGAACATTTGAATCAACACACATTTGGAAATAAACATAAAAAAGCAAAACTTTCCAATACAATAGCAGAGAAGAAAGAGAGTAGATTCGTAGAATTTAAGCCCACTGTGCTTGAGATATCATTGCGTTTAAACTGTTATTTATTGATGAGCAAACTGGAACCAGAGATATAAGCTGACTTAGCCAAATCACTCAAGAGTTCTGAAATTTCTAGTGCTCTTGTGAGTCATATTTCTGGTCCTAGAAATGGATTAAATCTTTAGTTCTAAGACTTGTCCTGCCTCAGCCATTCCTGGTGAGCCTGAGAAAGTCGTAGACAATAGTACTAGGCCAAGCAGAGTGGCTTTTTATTAATACCTGGAGATTTAACACAAACACTGAATTTATGAATACGTTCTTTACTTGCAGAACTTGACTGGCGACCTAGGACTGACTTGGATCCTTCTGCAAGGACTAGAGGAGTTGAGGCCTCCTCCTTCAAGTATCTAACACATGGGTGGGAGTTTATTGGTGAGGTTATTGAGGGATGGACAAGGTGGAAGAAGTTTCCTCTTTCCAGTAGGGATAACCAGTATGGGGGAGATAGGGAGCTATCCCTGTGATACTATAAGGTGACTCCATCAACCGGTGTCCCTCCTCTAAAACTCCTGATTCTCTCTGAGCTATCTCATGTAGAGTTCTCTTTGAAATGGGTATTTATTTTCCTAACTCATGTGACTTTTTCATGAGTTTACTAACTTATGTGAAATCCTTTTAAAAGTTGTTTAGTTTTATTTTGCAATTTTCTTGAGTTCTTACTAGCATACATTGATTTTATGGAAAAGAGTAAATAATACTGAGCTCTGGATATTTTCCACAATGCCAAGTAAAAGTTGTTTGTATTTAAAGTGATGCTACATTGTTTTATTGTGCATTTTATACTACTATACTGTATATGCTATTTGCATAACAGTGCTTAACATTTGGGAATAACTTAAAAATCATATTCTTCGTCAACCCTAATGACAGCATAATTAGCTCAATTCTTTAATACATAAGCACAGCAGGAGGCTTCTGAGACATTAAGACTATAAAAAAGAAGTGTAAAAAATGGTAGGAAAATCATATAATTCTCTTCTTGCACATGGGATTGGAATACTTGGGACTCCTTGTCCCTTTTGATCTGGGTTCTTCTTTCTCCTTATATTTTAGCCCCTTTGTTCAATGTCTTTTTTTTTCTTTTTTTTAAAGTATATTTTACTGATTGTGCTATTACAGTTATCCCATTTTTCTCTCCCCTTTATCCCCCTCCACCTGGCATGGCCCCTCCCAGTGGCATCCCCTCCCCCTTAGCTCACATCCATGGGCTGTACATATTAAATTCTTTGACTTCTCTATTTCCCATACTATTGTTGACTTCCCCCTGTCTATTTTGTACCTAGCGATTATGCTTCTTACTCCCTGTATCTTCTCTCCCATTCCCCCTTTCCTCCTCCCTGCTAATAACTCTCCATGTGATGTGCATTTCTGTGATTCTGTTCCTGTTCTAGTTGCTTGCTTAGCTTGTTTTCCTTTTTGTTTTTAGCTTCAGTTGTTGATAGTTGTGAGTTTGTTGTCATTTTACTGTTCATAGTTTTGATCTTCTTTTCATATTTGTTAATCTTATGTCTTGCCCAAGGCTTAAATCTAACTGTGACACTATCTTTGTTTTTAACACTAGAAATAACCAATGTCTGTTAATATTGACCTTCAAGTCAAATTAATTTCATAAGTAATCAGAAAAATGATTTTCTATTTTTGTATAGGAGAATTTAGTTTTTCAGAAAACATTATAAGATGATCCCCCACTGTCAGGAAAAATGATGGAGAAGTCATGGGGTAAACTTCAAGGACGTACTGTGCTAATAGATCTCTTGCATATAACACATTGAAAATAAACACTAAGATTTAAAATGTACTTTCATAAAATTAAAGTGGTTATTCATATTGATTAAAATGAATTGTGCTGAATTGCATCACATAATGAGTATCAGGAAGTGATGAATGAACATCGAAATGTTTGTGGTCAGTAATGACTAGAATCATTTTATGATATTAAGAACCCATCATTGAAGGCCAAATATGGGACAAATGGTCTCTACCCACCATAGACTAGAAGGGAGTACAGTAGTTTCTATAATGTGTGGAATAAATCTAAAGTATAAGGATCCTGGTATCAGTCACATTCTGAGTATTAGTGATTTTTCTTTCCAGGATACAGGTGTAAATTTTAAGAAGTTAATTCCTTTTATTTTCAAAACATGAAAGCAGCACTACCTCCAAATCTCACAAAGAATCAGCCCTGGTCAGAATCTCCTGAACTCTGAGTCTTACGTAGGAAAACCTCCAAACCCAGCCCACCTGGTTCAAGCCTCGTAACAGGAAGCAGATTAACTTGATAAAACATGTGCTAGGGAAAAATTGGTGAGAGGGTAATACAAGAACCTCATTATGGATATTTTGTGAGTATTTCTTAAAATTGTAGATTTAAACATAAAAACACTTATGATAAAACATGATGAGTTGTTTCGACACAGAACCAGTAACAGTTTAAAATCTACTAGGTTCTCCATTGATATGTTTTAAATTGACTTATTTAATGAAGTGCTATGATAAAAGACTATGCAAGATGCTGTGGACACATCAGAAGAGGGGACAAATTGTCACCTGTTTCTCTAACCTATTAGATTGTAATCACACATTATAAAAATTAACAGATGATTTTACAAAATGGAGATAGAGTTCAGATACTACATTTCTCCCCAAAAAGTCTGGATTCTTTCCTATAGAGAAAAATGTGATGGCTCAAAAATTGATATATTTATTTGATTTAAATATTATGTTTTCTCTTTAATGTTTTCTTGAATGAACAAGATCAGCATTTTTCTTGTGACTCATTTTAGGGTCAAAGAATTGGAATAGAAAGGAAGTGATCTTTCTACTATTGGGGAATGAGCAAGTGTAAATTGCTGCATTTTCTATGACAGCCCCATTCACTGTGAATTTTCATATAAATTAATTCAATATTACAGTAATAAGATTCATATTGTATACATATACATATTTATACATATCAGTCCTTTATTCAAAATATTACTGGAAAGAAAAAGCCAAAGAGGATTCTCAATAATTTAATGAGATAAAATGCTTCCAGTTTACCTGGCTGAAAGTAAAAACTGTCCTAATTTTTAAATTGCTCTTAAATTTCTTGAACTCCATTTAACTATAAAAGCCTGTTGCATGCAATAGTTACATTAATGTTTTATCTTTTTTTTTCTTGTAACAGAACAGATAATATATATTGCAATTTTGGGCATAAAACCCACTTCAGATGGTCTAAACGTGCTGACCCCCCCGCAGCTGTTTTATCAGAACCTGACATCTCCCGGCCAGCCTGTCTGGTCCAGCAATAGGCTCACTATTCAAACTTGCCCAATTTGAGAACTATTTGAAATTTTTCTATGATGATTATAATAAGACTATTGGTAAGGCTTTTTATTTCCAGACAGCTTGACTCAAACAGTAAATTATGTGACCAGGGCTTATGGATGAGACCCTGCCGAGGAAGAGAGACAGCTCAGTGTGAAGTTAAATAGAGGCCATTAGTACTGAGAAACAGAGAGGAGATAAGGCTCGCTATTGAATTAACAACTGGTTTTAGCTTTGCCCAAATTATACCTTAAATGAATCCCCTTTTATATTTGCTATTGTTATTATTTATTTAGTTTTGCTTAAGCTAGTTTGAGTTGGATTCAATTACGGCTTGCAACATTGTTCTGACTAATGCAAAAGTCAAAGGGAGAAAAATTATTAAAATAATGTAAAGTGACAAAATAATATCGATAAAGTGATAAGATAAATATTACATTTATCACAAAGCATGAGAGAATACTTTCTCATCCAGCGACACAGAGTTCAAGCACCTAAATTGGGATCATTGTCCTATTAAATATGGCATTATTAGAATCTGTAAAGACATCATTTGTAAGATATTTTGTGGTCTAAAATTCAAGCTTACTCAGAAATGGGGACAATTTAGGAACGTCAGCTATTACCAAGCTGTCCCTTCTACTCAAATAAGTAGTAGCTAGTCGCTTTGAGCAAATTATTAAATAGTGTAAGCCTCTGTTTGTTTATGAAATGCCAGTAGTAATATGTGCATCTTAGACTTGCTTTCAGGACTCAGTGAGATAATAAACGCAAAAATATATGGCACAATTCCTGGCAAGATAAGAAAAAAATGATTATTATTTTCTTACTTAAGGAACAATGTTCTATCCAATGAGATGCACAGGAAGATTTCAGTTCCAGTACAGAGAGTGGAGAAGTCTCCATACATGAGTCAGCAGTCCAATCATAGGACTGGCTTCCCACACGGGGGTGAGGAGTATGGCGCAGCCAAGCTGGAACCCAGACCAGAGTCGTCCACAGGCCCGCTGGATGAGGCTGAGGGCAGTGAAGCACCTGCTGGAGCTGATCTACTGGAGCATGAGCATTGATTGACAGGTCATCTGCTGGGCAAAGGGAGATCTACACACTTGATTGGTAGAGAAGTCAGGGATTTCTAGACTCCTTAGATGGGGAAAAATCAGAAATGCTGATGAAAGATACTCTCTGCCCCACCCCAGGTACACACACACAAATCACACACTATGTCTAAGAAAATAGACCCACTGAGTGGATGTTATGTGTGAAGGAAAGACTATCAACTTCGTCGCCCTGTATTCTCCTGCCTCTGCTCACCGGTTAGCATTTATCCCCTAGAAATGATGTGGCTTGAGACAACCCAGAGTTAGTATCTCTGAGTGCACTCTGACCTCTATGCCTGGAAACAAAGAGAAGAAATGAGTTTGGACCTCAAGGCATCATCCAAAAAAAACAAAAACAAAAACAAAAAAACCCAAAAACACCAATATAATATCCTTGACCAAAATGCCTTGGACTCAAATCATTCAGGATGTCTGCTTCCCAATACACTTCCTTCAGACCAGCTCACCCTTGGGTATTACATCAGAAGCTAAAAGTTCTATTTCATTGGCTTATTTATTTTTTTAGGTCTACTTAAAGAATCAGCGTGCTTTATCATTATTAACTGATTCATATTAATTACAAATCCAAAATTAAACTTCACTTAGGAAGGAAAAGATTTGTGCTGCTTTGTTCATTGACCATTGCAAAACTCTCCTTATTTCATATAGCAAAATGACTAGACCCTGAACCAATACATTCAAAATAATCTGTACTTTTTCCTTTCCAAACGAGATCATAGAATTCACATTTGTAAGAAATCCTTAAACACAAGATATGTTTTTCTACCATCCAGGGTTGATGTCCTCAGTCGGGAGGTGACACTTTAAAATATGGGTTCTGACAGGCAAAAGTCATCCCTTGGGGAACCCAGAGTAAACAGAGCTGGGAAAGGCACCACAGGCCGAGTATGAGGCATGCCAGCTTTTATTCATTGCCCTGTTTAATACAAACAGTCCTTAGGCGGAGGGAGTTCCGATTGTTCTGTTGGAAAAAATTTTAGATACAGCCATTTTAGCCACTGTTTCAGATCTCATCTGAGGAGACTTAGTATCATTTTCTCTTTGATAGATGACCTCCATATTTGAGAAGAAATGCCACTAAAATATACAAGCTTATTATTAAAATTGATTAAAATGAAAGGAGAAGTAGACATCAAACAGATACATGCTGATATACTCTTGAAATAGCAATGTCAGAGAGCACAGAAAAGCCTTTCAAATACTGTGGAATCCAGCATGGCCCGCCTTTAGTTTGCCATCAGTGGGCAGAGTAAAATGCCCAGATGTCTCAGCTTGGTGGCCCAAACCTTGCTCCTTAATGGGCTGGCTCTAGGTCCACTGAATTGTGTCATATGACAGTACTTTCTGATGTGATTTCCCATCGGTTCTCTCTGTCAGAGGCTCTGCCTGCTTCCCAGGCGCTGCATCTCCATCAAATATGCTCACAGGTCCATCAAATGTCCATCACCACCAGGGCAGCCCAATCTGGCACCAGAAGGGTACGTTCAGGGCTGACCCCGCCGGGATGAAAACTTTTCATTTACTGCCAGAGCTCTTACTTAGCCAGCCACCCAGTCCCAAACTATATCTACCTGGGGCACAGAAAGCTGGTTGTAGGAATCCACACATTTTTGTACGATGCTGAATTCTCTGCAGTTTGTTTTGCTTTTCATAAATAATCCTTTTCTATATGTCTACAATTGTTAACCTTCCTGTTACAGATTTCACTTTGTCCTTATTGGAAATACTTTGTACGAGACAAGGAGCAGCAATGGATAGGAGTAAGCAAATAAAAAAGTACATGGCAAGTGGTTTTCAAAAAAGAAATACTTCCTTGAACGTAAACAAGGAAGATAACCCAGGTTTAATGGAAAGTATCCAGGTCTGAGACTACTTTTATTTTGACATGGTATTTTACTTGGGAATGTTTTACATATAGGGAAAAAATAACAAGCATTATCTGCTGTGTATTTAAAACTTGGTTGGTGCTCTGAGTGACACAACATATATGTGAAATAGACACTCTGTGATAGCTTGTAGTCTAGTTTTTAAAAACATGTCAAAATTTGAGAGCAGAAAAAGAATATTAATACTAACCAATTTTGTATAATACAAACAGCATATACTGCATTCGCTTGAAAGAAAACTACCAGAGTGACTAGAGAGACCCTCAAGATTTTATGATGGTACTTGAAACAGTCCTGAGGTAGAGGTAGAATTTGAACAGGTGCAGGAGGAAGGTATTTCCAAATGCTTTTGGCCTGCGAGACTCTAAGCAGAGAACGCAGCTGAGCCTGCTCACATTTCTGACCTATAGAACTTTGAGATAATACATGTTTTCAGCTATTACATTCAAGGTGATTTTCGTACACTGCCATGAAAAACTAAAGCGCTTCACAAGCGAGTTTGTGATTACAAGTGTAACAGACAATTGATGCGCTCTACTGCCCAGGAATCGTAACGTCGTCTTTTTTAACATATTCAGTGTTGTCTGGGAAAATACTCCTGCATGAATTGTTAATGCACAAAGATCAGTAAGATGTTCTTCATTTCTCTAACTGAGGAGTGAGCTGGTGATACATTCAAAAAAGTCCCATCTTTTCCTTGGATTTTTTACCCAGGCTAGAGTCATGCAAAGAATAAACACATTCAGAGTAGTCATCTTGAAATGGGCAACTTTACAATCTGTCATGGGCTTTAGAGATCCCCCTTGGACTCCCTGACTTCCTGATGTCATTCAAATGTTGTTTCTGTTGCTTGTGCCAGAAGAAGGTACTATCACAGTGAGTCCCTGGTGTGAAAGGAATGCTTTGAAATGTAATCCTGGTCATTTAAAACCGAGAAAGGAAAGTACCATAGAGGTCATCTAATTCCATCCCTGCAGTGTGTGGTTTTGAGGACCTTAAATAACTGAGTAGAGCTAAAAAGAAAACTGCAACATGGAAGAAAACCTAAATAATCATGGGTGTGGTGATGCCTTTTGAGCTACAACACTACACACAAAGTCCAGATAAAATATATCAATAAACTGGACTTCATTAAAATTAAAAATGTCTTCTCCATGAACAGCAGTATCAACAGAATTAGATAGAGACAAACCATGAACTGGAAGAAAATATTCGCAAAGCGTACATCTGACAAGAGTGTTAACCAAACTATGAAAGGAACACTTTAAACTCAACGATAAGAAAACAAACAACCGATTCAAAAATGAACTAATGACCTTAACAGAGACCTCACCAAAGAAGATATACAGATGGTGAATGAGCACACTCCACACCATACGCCATCAGAGAAATGCAAATTAAAACAACATTGAGATGCCACCACACGCTTATTAAATGGCTAACACCCAGAACACTGACACCACCAAACGCTGCTGAGGGTGTGAAGCAACAGGAACTCTCGCTCACTGCTGGTGGGAGTGCACGCGGTGCGGCCAATTTGGAAAACAGTTTGTCATTTTCTTATAAAACCAAACATGTTATTACCATATGACCCGACAATCACGTGTCTTGGTGTTTATCTGAATTAGTTAAAAATTATGTCCTCACAAAAACTTGCACATATGTATTGATAGCAGCTTTATGCATAACTTTCAACACTTGGAAGCAACCAGAGGTTCTTCAGGAGGTAAATGGATAAATAAACTGTGGTACATCCAGATAATGGAATATTATTTAGTGCTAAAAGAAATCGTCTATCAAGCCAGGAAAACACATGTAGGAAACTTAATTGACTATTACTAAGTAAAAAAAATTTAATCTAAAAATGTATATATTGTGTGATTTTAACTTTATGCCATTCTAGAAAAGGCAAAAGTACGAAGACAATAAAAAGACCTGTGGTTGCCGAGGGTGAGAGGAGAGATGAATAGACAGAGCACAGAGGATTTTTAAGGCAGTGAAAATACTGCGTGACAATATGCTGATGGATATATATTATTTTGTTTTTCTCAACCTATAGGTTGTAAACTACCAAGAGTGAAACTTCAAATAAACTATGGATTTTGGGTAACTACATGTCACTGTTGATTCATCCTTTGTAAAAACAGCCACACTCTGGTGAGTGATGGAGATGATAGGGAAGCTAGGCCTGCGTGGGGGGTGGCTGATACATGGGAAATCTCTCTACCTTTGTCTCGGTGTTGTTGTACCCCCCAAACTGCTCTAAAAATCAAGACTTGAACAAAAAGAAAATGCATTTTTATATGTGGAAAATAAAATGTGCCAATTTTCATATCATGGTTAGGTGCCCCTGGCTGCCGTAAAGAGTGTAGCACTCTCTAAGACCAAGTAGGTTAGAACTCTCTTCTGATTCCTAGTCAAATGTTAGCATGGTTTAATATGTAGCTGTACTGAGCTCCAATAAAAATATTCAAGAAGATCCTTTTCTCCCCTGGACCTTACTCAGTCACAGGAATTGTTTGCACCAACTGTATTCTTGTCATTCTCAGTTCATATCGATAAATTTGCACTCTCTGATGTGAAATGAAGACAATGTTGAATTTGTAACCTTTAGATATATGTGTGCCAGACAGGAACATCGCTGAGTCAAAAAAATCCATTATTCTTCATTCAAATGAAGATTTGCAAAAAGACCCACTAGAAATGTCACTGTATCTCATAGAACAAGTCCCAGAGTTCCTAATTAAGTAGTTAGACAAATTAACTTCAGAAACTTACTTAGATTTACTTGTCTGGGGAACCTGGAAACCCAACGCCTACATAATATCTTTCTTGATAGTTCTTAAAAGAAGAGGTGAGAGAACTCATTTTTTGTGTGTGTGACATTATTGCTCATGCTTACTGGTTATGCAGTCTAAATGCCCTTATTTGCATTGTAGCTAATTTAATTTTGTTGATTACTAAGTTTTTTGTACCAGTAGATTTCCTCATACTGGTCTATGAATAGTCAGCATGAAAAGCTAACAATGGAAATTCTCAGCTGAAAATGAAAATCCCTAGGTTGTTCTACTCCTCGAAAATCTTTCATGGGACTACAGCAATTCCATTTTTTCTAGTACTTATCAATACCAAAGCTACAAAAAGGTGTATATTTTCTTAATCTAGTTTTTTTTTCATATCTTTCAGTCTGAGCTAAATAGATAACCTAAGGCATTTCCATGTTCAAATGCTGTTCTTAAGTGAAAATGAAAAGCTGTAAACATTTAAAAATGTTCATCTGTCTTATGTATTTGTAATAAATCACCCAATTTTTTGAGATGATGTGAAGGCTGGGGGACTCATAATCAGAAAAATCTGGGTTTGAATTCAACTTTCTCATTTAACTGTGTGATCCTGAACTAGATTTTTAAACTTTGTGAATCTCCGTTTCCCAGTGCACAAATGTGACTACTAATAATTTATATGACAAGCACCTGCCTTATAATGCTCAAGTTATAGAAACATGGTGGATGATTTTTAGAGAAATGGTTAAGTAAATGTCTTTAGAAAGATACTGTAAAGGCAGTAACAATTGCATCTGGAATCTTGTAGTTCCCATGGGTGGCTGGTACCTTAGGAGCAGATGGATCTTGAATTAGTTGTTCATCTTTCTGGAAATCATCTTCCTTATTTTAAAAGATGAAATGCGGTAGTGAATGCAAAGTATATTTGAAAAGGCAAAGCCCAATATAAATGTAAGACCTAATTTAGTCGTTTAACTTGTATTGCTCAGCAGTAACTCTGTAACATGCAACTACTTTTAGGTTCTATTAGTCTTGGCCATTAATGAACTGCTGCCAATAGTCCTGCCCTCCAATAATTCACGGCAGTTTTCATAAGAGAGTAGCAGGTGAGAAGCGCCTACCCAAATGGGAACTGCCGCCTGCAGTGTCAGCTTCTTAGCATCCAACGGGTCTGTTTTAATAGCTCCTGCTCACAAAATGGGAATGAATCATGTGGTTGGTTCTGGGCCAAGGTAGCCAAGAATATTTCCTTTATAAACAACATGTATAATATGTCCAGTTGAGAAATATGTATTGTCTGAATGAGCAACAGTTGACACAAATTATATGAAACTATTCATGGGAATGAATCTAAGAAAACTATCTTGCATGTTGGGCCACAGGAGAATCTTTTTTAAAAAGGGGGTCATGAAATCTTCTCTAATGAAGGAGAAATAAGACGTATACAAGGAAAAAACACAGGGGATTTTGGAAAGTGTGGGTGGATTGCAGAAAATATTTCTGAAAAAGCTATAAGCCACAAAAAGGCCAATATGCATAGAAGAGAAAGAATGAAGCAGGGAAGGGTGAGGCAGTAATAACATATGTTAACAACAGTTCAGTTGATAGCCTGATTATTATTTCCTTTTGCAAAGTTAAGCTAATATGCACTACTGTTACTTTCCTTTGCTTTTTTAAATTTTATTTTATTTTTGTTCAATTACAGTTATTTGCATCCTCTCCCCTCCCCTCCTCCCTTCCCCTCCAGCCCCCCTCCCCGCCCAGCCTCCCTCCTCCCCCTTAGTTCTGTCCATGTGTCCTTTACAGTGGTTCCTGAAAACCCTTCTCCCCATTGTCCCCTCCCCCCTCTCCCCTGTCTATTATTAGACTGTTCTTAATTTCAATGTCTCTGGTTATGTTTTGCTTGCTTTCTGCTTTTGTTGGTTATGATCCAGTTAAAGGTGAGATCATATGGTATTTGTCCCTCACTGCCTGACTTACTTCAC
>PVJI01032683.1:0-11967 GCA_004026765.1 Micronycteris hirsuta
GGCACCTAGGCCAGATCAGCTACCGGGAAATTTAGATCAGCCACAACCAAGACGCTTCTGAGGTAAGCAAGCAAATACAACCAGAGAAACAAAATATAACCAGAGACACTGAAGTTTAGAACATTCTGGCAGTAACCAGAGGGGAAGGGGAAGGGGAGAAGGGGGACAAGGGTATTCAGGACCTGCAATGAAGGACACATGGACAAAACCAAGGGGGAGGGGGGAAGCAAGGAGGGAGGTGGGTTTGCCTGGGGTGGGGTGGGGGGAGGGTAAATGCAGACAACTGTAATTGAACAACAATAAAATAATTAAAAAAAAAAGAAAAACAATAAAGTAATTATTTAAAAAACCATAATTAGTACTCTGGTGTCCATTGCCTATATTTCCTTTCAGGTTGTTTTATGCTCTATTAGATCTCAATTCCCAGAGCAATTTCTTCTAATCCTTCAATTGCATGGATTTTTCTTAAATGCCACAGAACACAACCCTAATAAAAATGAGAAAGTAGAAAAGATGTTGAATTAACCTATTACTTCAGTGAATACATTTGAATAACATAGGAACACATTATTTTAGATTCATTATCTTTTGGATAACTGACTCTTCTAGTAAAATTTTTGAAAGAAATGGTTTAATGGACAGTGACTTTAGATATTTCAAGTAAAATCAGGCCAGTCTGAAATACTACAGAGAAAGGACTACTGTCCTTTGGGTTGCTGCCCCAAGTGCATGCCCTCCTTATGCCTGCTATGTTCCTTTCTGACCACCTGTCTATGTTGAGTGTGCCTAACAAGTTATGAAATTTAAAGTCCATGTCAAAGTCAACTCTGAGCAAAAGACTCACAATAATGCAATCAGAGTAACTTTATCTTTATTGACATTTAAATATATCTTAATTATTTTGTATAACAAAACATTAATGCTCATTATATGAAGAGATATAAATGGGAAGATTTATTAATTTCTCTCCCCCTCCCTCTTTCCTGAGGAAGAAACAATTGTAGTCTGGTGAAAGTCTTTCACTTATTTCTTTATATTTATGCAAACAATGAATACATACACATACAACATACCACACAAATATGTATCAAATATGTATGTGCATGTGTTGTTAGATGACTTCCTCTACACGTGTCTAAATTTGGAGTTTCTGACTTTTCAGCCAGAATACAGGAATGAATTTTGTTTTGATTAACAGCCATAGGCATTTTTGTAAGGATAGGATGCTGCCTTCTGTCTTTTTTGCTACAGGTAGAATTTGCTAAAAATGAGACAATCAATTCCTGATCGCTACATGCCATGTTGATATATCAGCTACTGCTTCTGTTACTGGTTTTCATAGAGTGGTCTTATAGCAAGACTTGAGAAACTGGTTTTGACATTGGTATTTTATAATGCATAGGAAGTTAGTGACAATAGCTTATGGCAGATGCCAATGGTCAGTGAAATGGAAACTATCAGAAATCTCTGAAGCCTCACTGGGAAGCTCTCCACGTTGTGTCCTGATTTTACGAATTTCTTCACTGTGGTATTTAGGAGCCTTATTTCACTCAGATGTCATCTTCAGCAAGTTTTAGGCCTCTCCTGCTAAAGTAGTTATCTATTACTGCATAATAATTTACCCTAACACTGAGTATCTTAAAACAAAATTTATTATCTCACAGTTTCTGTGGATCCAGAATTCGAGCATAGCTTAGCCACATGACTCAGCTCAGGGGCTCTCAGAGGCTTCAAAGTGTCAGATCAGGCTGTAATCTCCTCAAGGCAGGAATGGAGAGGGGGGAGCTGTTTCCAAGCTCACCCACATTGTTGTTGTCAGGGATCAGTTTCTCTCTGACCATTGGCCAATGCCCTCCCTCAGTTCCTTGCCATGTGGACATCTCCATAAGGCAGCTCAAAACATAGCTGCTGGCTACATCAGAGTAAGAAAGAGCAAGAGAGAGTATGAGCGAGACAGAAGCCAGAGTCTTATATAACCTAAATCTTGGAAGTGGCATCCCATTACTTGTGCTTTATTATTGTTTTTAGGATAGTATGAAAAAAGAAAACTATAGACTAGTATCTCTCATGAATATACATGAAAAGTTCTCAGCAAAATACTAACAAATAAAACCAGCAATGGAAAAGACTTTCTCAAAAACTGAAAGTGTTTAATCAACTTAATCACAATATTAATAGGCTAAAGAAGAAAAGTGACATGATTGTATCAATTGATTAAGAAAAAGTACTTGACACAAACATTCATTCATGAAAAAAATTCTCAGAATCTTAGAAATAGAGGAAACCTTAACCCTCACTTTAAAGAACATCTACAAATAACACACTATTTTATTGTTAGAAGCAAGTCACTGGGCATACATAGCCCATACAAGAGGAAAGGATCACATGAGGAGGAATACTGGGGGGCAGGGGCCATTTTAAGAGTTGCCTATAGTACCATTGTTTCCATTATCTGAAAGATTCTTTACTTTCCAATAAAATACTTGGAGATTATGTATGCTTACAATTTAAAATAAGTAATGTTTTCTTCTTTATGTATCTAATCTGATATAAACGTAAAAGCTTACATTTAGTTAGAAGCTGTAAATTATTTAGAGTATGTGAAAGTCAAATCATTCAACTCAATAATGTGTGTTTTTAAGACTTTTTAATTTCTATTTTGAAATTAAAAGTCACTGAGTTGATCGAATGTCCTTTCATTATCTTCTTTAAAAATAATCAGCTCAGTGGTGTCACAATCCTTACAACTATATCCCAGATGAATAAATAGAATGTTACTGAGCATATCAGAAGTTCCTTTGTGCCTTCTCCCAATCATGAATCCTTTCTTGCTCTCCAGAGCTAAGCTTTGATAGACCATATCAGAGCAGTACTTAGTCTAGGGCTAATTTTCCCCAATAATGAAGCAAAATTGTTCTGAGTAATCTAGCTTTGTCCCATGAATGAAGCATTTTTCAAGCCTGGCTGATAAGAACAGGTACTATTCCTGAACCTATATGAGATCTGAGCACTGTTCCCTCTCACCCTTTCAGATGGTGTTCTCCATAGCCTTGGATAGTATCCTCATGTGCAAGCACTGATCATTACTCTGAGAAACACTTGAGAGTGTGACCCTCTGCAGATCTCCTGGCTCCTCCCTCTTCACTTTCCATTAGTTTGTTCTGAAAACTCCAGCCCCCTTGTTTCTCCTGGATTCTTAGCTCCATTGCCAAAATCCAGGGAGCAGGATCTACTTGGGCTCCCTGCTCCCTGTACCATGGCTGAGATATTCTCCCAAGGCCATACCCTGGGATAATCACAGAGCTCGCCTCATTTATTTTCTACTTCTCATGAATCACTGTACTTAACTGGAGTGCAGTGTCTTCAAAACATTTGCTTCTTTTGTGTTTTTTCCTTTATTTTTGAGTTGTTTCTGGTAAAAGAATAAATTCAGTCTCTGACTTCATCTCAGACCAAAGTAGAAGCACCAAAGTATCTAATGAATATTTTAAAGAATGTTAAGCCATTTTCCCTGTCATTACACAAATCAACAAACAACAAGTGTTGGAGAGGTTGTGGAGAAAAGGGAACCCTAGCGCACTGTGGTGGGATTGCAGACTGGTGAAACCACTATGGAAAACAGTATGGAATTTCCTCAGAAAACTAAAAATGGGACTGCTACTTGACCTGGCAATTCCACTGCTTGGACTATATCCTAAAAAACCTGAAAACACCAATCCAAACGAACCTATGCACTCCAATGGTCATAGCAGCACAATTTACAATAGCCAAATGCTGGAAGCAACCTAAGCGCCCATCAACAAATGAGTGGATAAAGAAACTATGGTACATTTACACAATGGAATTCTATGCAGCAGAAAGAAAGAAGGAGCTCCTACCCTTTGCAACAGCATGGATGGAACTGGAAAGTATTATGCTAAGTGAAATAAGCCATATGATCTCACCTTTAACAGGAACCTAATCAACAAAACAAACAAACAAGCAAAATTTAACCAAAGACAGTGAAAGTGAGAGCAGGCTGACGGTGACCAGAGGGGAGAGGGGAGGGAATTTTAGGGGAAAAGGGTGAAGGGTTTGCAGGAGCAATTATATAGTACGCATGGACAATAACAGGGGAGCAGAGGCGGGAGAGAGGTGGGGAGGGCTGGGGGGTTGGTTTGGGGTGGGGGGAAAAGGCAGAAAACTGTACTTGAACAATTAAAAAATAAATTAAAAAATAAAGAATGTTAAGCCACTTTCCATACCTCAATACTAGTAATCCCTTGATTGTCTTATTTCTAATACAGTCTATATTAATATGTTACTCAAATAATGACAATTGCCATTCCATCACCTGTGCTAATTCTCTCCCATCTTATAACTCAAAGCTAGTTAATATCTTGATATAATGTTATCTTTTAAGAATTGAGCCCTGGCTGGTATAGCTCAGTGGATTGAGCGTGGGCTGGGAACCAAAGGGTCCTGGTTCGATTCCCAGTCAGGGCACATGCCTGGATTGCAGGTGAGGTCCCTAGTGAGGGCCATGTGAGAGGCAACCATACATTGCTGTTTCTTTCCCTCTCTTTCTCCCTCCCTTCCCCTCTCTCTAAAAATAATAAATAAATAAAATCTTTGAAAAAAAAAAAAGAATTGATTAATGCTGGAAAAAATGTTCTAAAATCTAAAATTTTCCCTTACTCTTGGAAAAAAAATGTACCAAAATGTAAAATTTTGTTTTAAATATAGAAGAGGCCAAAGATTTCTGGAAGTCTAATGACATCTAAATCAAAAAGTTCTTTTGAGCCATTTAGCAGTTGTGGAGCACAGTACCATTCTCTGCTGTCTCACCTACCCTCTTGTCATCTGGAGGTAAAATTGCTACTTTTGCTGATGCAATTTAAGTATACAATTAGTTTCTCATTCTTAATATGAGTAGGCAAAGATAACAAATGTCTGAGGAAAGCCTTCCACTATGAAAAGTCAATAAAAAACCCCAGAAACTAGGTAAAAGTGATGTTGGAAACGTGATCATGCAAGCAAAGAAACCCTTCAAATAAATATAGTTGTTAAGAGAAGTAAGAGAATATGTTGATAAAATAACATTCATTGGACATACTTTGTACTTGGAATTGGAAAAAAAACCCATGAAGAAACATATGAAGAAAAAAGTTTTGAAAATTAAAAATATCAGTACCAAAATAGAAATTCAATACAATAAAGTCAATAAAATCTCCCTAAAGAAGGAAAAAAGTCTAACAGGTTGAAAGCAGATGAGAACAGGTAAGAATATCAAAGGTTCAAGACAGAAAACTCATATCTAATGTGCATAAGATACAGAAAGAGAATAGGGAAGAGAAAACCACTAGGAAGACAAAAGAAACAAATGACAGAGACAAATATCATATTTCCCAGAAATTAGAGGCATAGATATCAATATTAATAGACCATGGAGCCCAAAAGAGAGAATACTAAAGACTACACTAGTACCACCACCACAAAGTAGTATAAGGTGAAGGACAAGGAAAAACCAACACATGGAACAGGTTACTTGCAAAGTGGTAGGGTGAAAATGGAGACAAATGTACTTCAACAACAATAAAAAAAAGAGTTGGAAATTATCATGGCACAGAAATTCCCAGTACTAACATCTAAAACTAGAAGACAATTTGGCCATGCCTTCAAAAATTCTGAAAAAAAAAGGTGATATTCAAACTAGAATGATATAAACTGGCAAATAAATGTGAGGACAAACTACAGACATTTTCCCTCTTATGGAAACAATTTACCATCAAAACAATTAACCATCCATGGAAACTCTCAGAAAATACTGGGGGATATGATCCAACAAAGGAAACAAATGATCTAACTTAGATGAAAAGCAAAGAGAAGGTCTAGAATGAAGGCAAAGGAAAATCGCAGGATGACTGTTGTGCAGCATGCTAGTCAAGATAGAGTTGGGTGGGGGTCATCAATAAAGAAGACTCCATAAAGAAAATAGAAATGTTGCATTTAAACTGTGTAAACAATATTGCTGAAACACATTTTACAGAGTTTTCAGGGCCTTTGGGAAGAATTAGCAATAGGTACAAAACAACAAAGAGAATACTTTTCCTCAGGAAAACAAAAAGTTTTACAAGCAAGGATCTGTTATCATTACATATTATTTGTCTTAGTAACAGAAAACCTTTGTAATGTCAAGATAATATGAATATTGAGTTGCCCCCAAATTGTGATATGATTATACTGGACATAGGAAGAAAATTGGAGGGAGGTGGATGGTATAAAACATTAAATCCATAAAAGGAGTTTGCCATAATAGGAAAACAATACACAAATTATAAAAGTGAGTGACCAAGATAAATCACAATATGCATGTCATTTAGAAAAATGGAGGGGCATAGATGAAGATAATGTTAAGAATTATAAAAGATGGCCTTTCAGGCATGAGGTTGGAGGACAGGAAAAGGTGGAACAAGCAGCTGTTTGTTTTTGCAAGCCTTTTAGATAATTTGCTTTTCTTAACCTCTTTACACAATATATCAATAAAGTAATAATTACCTCAGAAAAAAGTAAGGTGGAGGAGAGGTTTATACCCCAACCCATGCTCCTTTGGCTTCCTTGAATCACTGGCTGCTATGGTAGACTTTACCCACACAAATTCCTACTGCAAGGGCTTGAGTGTCTCCTCTTCTCTAAAGGCTTTCTTGATAGTATGAAACAAGGCTTACTGCAAACAAGAGAAATGGTAAGTGTGGAGCCCCTGGTAAGTCCAGTCACAGCCCTCAAATAATGGGTATGGTTGTAGGTAGTAAATTGTTCCAGCCTCTTAGTCACCTAGAGAGACATGATGCTGAGGCATGTTTCTCATGGTTTGTCAGATCAGATGGTCCTCAGCAGACTGAGATCCAGCGGCCCACAGAAATTACCTACCCATTAGCATACTCTGTTGACTTTTCTCACTTTCCTCACCTTCCTATTTATGTTTTTTGGGATCACCTCCCAAATAAACTACTTGGACCCAAGTCCTTTGGTTGATATATAATCTGGTGGGAGGGACCCAAACTAAGTAAGGCAAATTACTACACAATATTTGTCAATACTGCCTATTTATATGCTCTTTATCTTTTTGTCATTATTATTTTAATCTTGCTACAGCCTTGTTGCAATCAAAGAAATTTATTTCTATAACCGACCTTTAAAAACTGAGGTCAATAGAACTTTATATATCATAAAGAAGATGTATGGTATGCAATCAAAGAGTCCAAAGCAGTATGACAAGTTGAGCTTCAATATATAAGGTGAATATTCTGTCATCCACTCTACTTAAACTTCAGTGTATCATCTAACAGCTGAGAGATGTGTTCTGGAATAAGTAATAGGTAGACTACAACAATCTTGAACATATACAAACTAACATAATTTATTCATTCATCCATTCCTTTGCAAATCTGTTTGCTGTGGTTTTAAAATGTATCCACTAATTCTTTGCACTTCTTTTATGAAGTGGTAGAGTCTGTGTTTTCTCTTCTTGAATCTGGCTTGACCTTAGTGATTTGCTTATGACTATTCAGAAAAAATGATGCCACTTGATTTCTGAGGTTAGGTTAGCTGTCACCTGGTTCTCTTTCATCTGGTTCCTTTGGAATGCTTGCTCTATCTATGCCCCCTTCTGGGATGCTTCCCCTCCAAAAGTAGCTCCATTTGCATGCAAAACCAAAGCTATTAAGAAAGGCTGTTTATAGGTGTTTCAGTCAACAGTCCCAGCTGAGCCCCCAGCTTTCTGGTAATAACAAATAGCCTATTTACTGGACATGTATGTGAAGGAACTTCCAGACGATTCTAGATCTGAGCCATTAAATTATCCCTAGACTTTTTGAGTCTTGCCACCCGAGGACCCAGACATCATGGACCAGAGAAAAACTATCCCTGCTATGCCCAAGCAATGTATCTAGTCCCCATAATCCATGCACATCATAAATGATTGTTTTACTCCAAAAAAGTTTTAGTATGGGTGTTACACAGCAAAAGTAACAGAAACACGTTAACTTATATGAAATAATTACTAAAAATGTACATCGTGGTATTTGATATTTAGCTAAGCAAAATTATAAAGTTCTTTGAACATTCTTGTTTCTGGGAACATTGCTAAAGAATTGTGGATCAATCCACATCCATTGTCCTTTTGGGGTCCAGAAGAGCATGTCTTCTTCAAACAGGGAAACAGAGAAACCCAGAATTAGAAACAAAAGGGCATAGCACACATTGTTATTAAAAATGTCTGAGCTGAGAAAGAGCACATAATTAGTAATAAGAAAACCTGCACCACATATAACAAAGGAAATAAATGCAGATCTTCCATTTGTGCAGAGTACTGGGTATTTACTGGAACAACTTACTGTTATGAAAGAGTCTTTTTTTTTAAATCACCATGGCATCCAATGTAACATTCCAAAGGGATTAATTTGGTAGGAAATTAAGTGCTTCGCCTAGATACAAGATCTTTTAAAATTATATATGTGCCAAATTGTGCTAAAATAATTGGGTAGCTGAGGACATCTGCTGCAGTAAATTCAAATAGCGAATATTCAATTTAAATTATTACCAGACACCAGATCAAAAAGAGTCTTTATATTTTTCCTGTTTTGCATTGAGAGGAGCCTGACAATAGTTTATTTTAACTATTAAAAATTACTTGAAAGAAAACTGCAGTAGTCTAATTACAAAGTATGTAATATCAAATACTACTTTATGAAATAGAGCCACACTTTATATTAAAAGCTGGGGAGGAGGTGGGTATAAGGGGATTAAATGGTAAGGAAAATACAATAAAGGTTAAAATTTTAAAAAACAGATCTAAAGGCTTTGTGGTCAATACCTAGATTGGGTTATACTGTCTCAGAGCAGGTGAGGTCTAAATTTTAAGATTTGATCTTCCTTTACCCAGTTACCTGGGAATAAATGGTTCAGATTGCTTCTTGTCTTCTTGTTTTAGAGCTAAGAAATACAGCTGATAGAGGCCAATACTTCACCGTCTATACCAGGTTGAATATAGCCAGTCATTAGTGCCTACTACTGCATAAAGAAAAGTCAATTTGTTTTGCAGAATTTTCTTCATTAAATTTAATAAGGGCATTCAATGAAGATACCACGTGTCTTGATTTATAAGGACCAGAGGCTTTCAAGAGCTAGTGAGCAATGAACTTTGTTTAGATAAAGTCTAATTTAACTGAGAGACATTTATAATTTCATTATCTAATCCAGCTACATAATGTCCTTGATCATAAAGTTTGTAAGATGACAGTACCTATGTCCTTTCAGGGTATATTTATAACTTCAGTTTACCTGAGACAATACCTCTGAGAGTTTTTTTCCCATTTTGCCTCCTAAGGATTTTTAACTATTGGAGTGATCAAGAAACAAAGTGTGTAAAACCTCGTATTAAGGGGAAATTCCTGCTCTAGCACTTATTATACTTACTGTGTCACCTGGGTTAAGGTAGCTGGCTCATCTGAGCTTTAACAATGCTTCTATTGAGTGGGAAGAAAATAATGCCTACTTCACATGATTACTTGAAAAATAGAAAAAATAATTATAAAATAATCATTGTTATTTAACATGTTAGCTTTCTTTCCCCTACTACCATCTAACACAGTGGTACAAAAGCATAACTACAGCTGCCAAACTCTAAACAAGAACCACTTAAGTCAAGATTTAGAGAGCAGCATTGTGAGCAGCTTTAGGTAGTATTTTACTACTTCCTGTGGTCAGAGATGATTGTCTATCATGAGAAACTAAGTACTGACTCTGACCCTGTGCAATCTATGAAGACTTCCATGTTAGTATGCAGAGAGTATTCAATAAATCTCTTAAAAATATGTGTTAAACATGCATGCTCTTTGATTTGTAATATTCATCTTCGTCTTCCACATAATTGCTTTTATTACATTTTAAAACTTATGACATTTTCTCAAATGGTTCACTTTGTAAAGTTAGTACTCCTAGAAAAATTTCCAAAAGCACACAGTAAATTAGTGAATGAATAGAAACAAAAATCTATAAAATAAGAAACCTGACATCATCTACAAAACCAGGCAAAGACAGATTAATGGAATCTTCATAAGAAGTCATAATGGGGATATAAGGTATAATACATAAGGATTTGGCTGGAACAGTATTCTGCTATTTTCAAAATGGTGTGGTTGTGAAAAATTTGAAGAGATATTTCAAAGGCAGAGATTTCAAATGTGGGCTTAGAAACTCAGGTTGATGGAGAGTGATGAGGAGGAGCAGTAAAAAGGGCAGTTTGCAGAATGTGTGGGACTTTTCATTATTTAGGACGAAACTGTTAAAAGGAAGAGAGTTTAGCAGGATATTGAGGTACAAGATGCTCATGTGTTTAAGTGGTTAAATTTGAAAATGGTATAATCTGTAACAACACCATTAAGAAACATGCTATTACAGTGCTTACATTTTTATTAATATTTATAAGTATAATTTCATTATAAGGCCAATGGAACAGAGAAATACGCTTTACACCCACTTAGATATACCTGATTTTATCTTGTCTTCTGCAATGGGAAACATATCTACCACAGGAGAAATGGTTATGGTTATTCGTTCAGAGCATATATTTTCAAATTCTTTAAAAATTTTATAAGGTACAGCCCTAAAGTTTGTGAAGAATAGCATGTAGGGGCCCTTTAGTTATGGAGGATCTCGGGACACCAAAAAAAAAAAAAGGTCAAATGAGGATTGTGTTCATTGCTTTTTAGTCTCCCCTTTAATTATCTCCATTCTTCCTCCTCCTCATGTTCTCGATTCTCCTTTTTTATGCTCTTTTTTGAGGATGCAATTGATTTGACTACCAAAGAACTTGCTCCTTTGTTTATTTAAAAATAAATAGGGAATTTGTACATCTTAATCCCTTCCCCTTTTCATTCATCCTCCCAATCCCCCTCTCAATTGGCAACCAACAAAATGTTCTATCTATGAGTATGTTTCTGTTTGGTTTGTTTATATTGTTTTTTAGATTCCACATATAAGTGAAATCATATGGTATTTTTGTTTTTCTCTGTCTGACCTATTTCACTTAGCATAATGCCCTCTAGGTCTATACATGTTGTTGTGAATGGCAAGATTTCACTTTTTTTTTATGGTTGAGCAATACTCCATTGTATATACGTACCAAATTATAAAAAGTTACAAGGGTGTAAAGCACTGCATAGAAAATATAGTCAACTATGTTGTAATAACAGTGGATGGTATCAGATGGGCATGAGACTTATCAGGATGGTCATTTCAGAAGTTACATAGATGTTTAACCACTATGCTGTTTGCCTGAAACTAATACTTCACATCAACTGCATATTAAAAAGTAAAGAGACATTAAAAGAAAAATGATGTTTTCTTAAGGAAAGAATGTAGCATCAGGTACATAGAGAACAAAAAGTGCCATTGACCACATAGAAGAACAACACCCTGGAAAACACAAGGAAACAAAAATAAATACATAAAAATAAATAAATAAGAAAAACAATACCCAAACACAAAGTGAAAAAATATAAGTGAAGCACAGAAGAAAAATAGATTCTGATGTTCACCAATTGAATTCACAAAAACCATTTACAAGCTGACAGGAATCATGTTTCAAACATTGATCAGCTGTAAAGCATTGGTTTGGCACAGTTAGTTATGTGCCAAAACTCATATATAGATATCACACACCTAAATAATTTTCAATTATTAATCCTGTTCATTTCCAAGTATATTATCATCAGTCACTTTTTACAACAAGATTTTATCAACTGTTCTGATGCAACTATAGCAAACATAGTAATTTTTTAAATCCTCAAATGAGGATATGTAAACACATACAAGTCTATCCATTCAAAATTAAGTCAGCAAGGTTTCTAAATGTATTGTTTACTTTTTTTAATAATTACTTTATTGTTGTTCAATTACAGTTATCTGCATCCTCTCCCCTCCCCT
>PVJI01032684.1:0-11899 GCA_004026765.1 Micronycteris hirsuta
AAAAGAAATAAAAGGAAAAAATGATGAATTTTACTTAAAAGATCTCATTCAGGTGATAAAAAGATGATCTAGAATGGGAGAAAATATTTTCAGACCACATACCTGCAAAAGGACTCTTATTTAGTGTATATACAGGATTCTCAAAATGCAGTATGCACATAAACACACAAATTAAAAATCGCTTAAAGACCTTGAACAGACATTTCACCAAAGAGGAGGTACAGATAACAAATACACACACAAACACACAAAAGATATTCACCATCATTAACCATTAGGGAAATGCAACTTAAAACCACAATGAGCTATTACTGCACTAATATCAGGTGAGTTGTTGAAAATAGTGACAACGTCAAATCTAGTGAGAAGTTGGGGGAAATCGCATCACTCAGAGATTGCTGGTCAAATAGCATGTGAAAGGTATGGCCACTCCGGAAAATGGTTTGAGAATTTCATTAAGAAAAATACAATGTTGCCCTGGCTGGTGTAGCTCAGTGGATTGAGCCCTGGCCTGCGAACCAAAGGGTCGCCAGTTCGATTCCCAGTCAGGGCACATGCCTGGGTTGCAGGCCAGGTCCCCAGATGGGGGTGCATGAGAGGCAACCATACAGTGTTTCTCTCCCTTCCTTCCTCTTTCTAAAAATAAAATACAATGTTCATACAACCTAGCAATCCCATTTCTGATCATTTATCCCAGAGAAATGAAAACTTAGGTCTATGCAAAAATATACCACAAAGGCTCATAGCAGTTTTATCTATAATAACCCCAAATTGGAAATAACCTAAATATTCATCAAACAAACCATGGCACATCCACATGGAATGTAATCTATCATGAAAAACTACTCGGTTATTAAAAAAAAGTTAAATGAATTATTCATATACTCAAGAAACTTGGGTGGATCTCAGCGGATTTATATTGAGAGAAAAAAGCCAATAGCAAAGGTTACATACATTACAATTCCATTTGCATAATAATCTTGAACTGATAAAACTATAATGGCAGAAAGCAGATTAGTGATCCCATAAGGCAAGTGTAATTACTGAAGGGGTAGCTTGAGGGGAATTTTTGCGGTGACAGAACAGTTATGATGGTAGTGATTATACCATTGTACATATATGATAAACTGGCCCAGAAGTATATACACAAGAAACGAGTGCATGTCAAAGTGGTGGCTCGAAATAAGCTGGCATTGCGCCGACGCCGACGTGCTGGTTTTGACACCGGACCGGTTCCGTCTCATGTCACCTTTGTTGGGTCACGGGTGGGGGGTGCACGGGACCTCTCTACTATTTTTGTAATGTTAGTGTGCTTATAATTATTTTAAATAAAAGTTAAAACAACAGTAAGAATAAAAGCAACAAAAAAACAAAATCAGTAAAGTTAAAATAGAAATCTATACCTGCAAAACCCATGCCAGGCAGCGTAGGCTGGCTAGGGGTGCACAGGAAATACAGCTGTAGGTGACTTCGAGACCAGTACAAACAGGACAACATAAACAGATGCAACGTTTGTAGGGTCATGAAGTTAAGGCAACTCTAGATTTGAAACAAAATAACAATTCCCAGAGTAGGCGAGACTTGTTTCCCTGGGAAAGGAAATACCGTGAGCATATCAAATCAACACTATGCATTTGGAAATCAATTTATAATGGGAATTCAGTAAACATAACAAACTTCAGATAATTATTTTATTTAAAGGATTATTACTGTTCTTAATGTTAACATTCACCATATAAAAAGCATGTATATATCCTCTCCTCTGTGTTTTCACAGCTCACAAGGGATTTATGGAACAATGTAGCTCATTAACCTTGCCAGTTTGCAGGAAGACGTCTACTGAAGAGTACATTGGAGTTGACACATTCCGTGAACTGAACGGGAAAAATTGTAACCCACATTCTCCTGCTCTAATGTCAGAATTTCCCTACTGCTCCTCTGGTCTGTCTCTTAACGGAGAAGTGGAGATTGTTTTTCTGTTTATGATCAATAAAATGTTACAATTTTTTTACATTGCAATAAACATGAACTAATGTACAATGAATTATGTACAATTCCTTACAAGGAGTATTTCCACACTCACACATATGCTTTGGGTTTGATTTCTCAATTTAATTTTCAAAAATCTAAGTGCACGAAAAGGCATACTCTTTAAGGGAACATGGGGTGGATTACTTAGTAGCCAAAGAATGCTCCCATTCGACAGCCTCGTGCATCTGCATTGGCAGTTTCAGATCCCAAAGTCACGGAATATAAAATAACATTTTATTTTATATAATGAGTAAAACCATAAAAGTGGGCAACTAATGTTATTCTACTTAAGTGAAAACATCATGAAGGGGCCACGGATGCAAAGGCAGCCTCTCCAAGGCACAGAAATAAGTGAAATATTCAGAAAAACTGTCAATTTTAAAATTACTTCCATCATATCTTATACTAAATGGAATGTGGAGAACAGACTGGATTATTATGTGAAGGCAAGAAACCACTAAAAGATGAAATAAGATAAAGTGATAAGATGTGTTTTTACGCAGAAAACTAAGAAAAATATTACAGTGACCGAGAAAATGCGCCTCCTCTGATTGGGTACTTCCGCTTGGTGGCTCCATTTCAATTCTTACATGACATTTGACTTTTTTTTTTAAATCTTGACACATTACAGTCTCAAACCTGTGCTCCTGCAGAGAATTTAGCAGAGTTAGAATTTATCGCCACAGAGATAAGGGGATAATTCAGTCTTTTAAAGACAGTTTGGAAAAAAGGCAAGGCAACCTACCCCCAGCCTACAATCTCTAAAGGAGAGCGTCTTCAAAATGTTCCTTTTCCTTCACAGAAAAGGAAGACCATCTGAGATCGATATTTGATGAGTCTAGGAACTTTTGGTCTAAAAAAAAATTATGTATTATTAACTTCACAGTGTAAATTTCCATTGGGAAGTAAAAATCCAACGACTCTTAATGTGTCAAAACTTATGAAGCCTCCGGATTTGGGAATTCAGTGCTGGGTACATTTTTTGTTTGTTTATGTCTGGTCCTTTCTATTGCTCTCACATGAGTGGTGACCGGAAGCCAACAAAAGAAAGTGTGTTTATATTTACCTCTATATTAACAAATAGCTAGCTCATAATGAACCAAGAACTAACCTGGGTTCTAAAATTTAAAAGAAACCATGAAGGAGGTGAGCAAGCGGAGCAAATACATTAAGAGTACTCAGGAGATAAGGTCAAGTCCTACACTCTTCAGGTTAAGGAGAGCAGGGTAGTAGCTGGAGGACAGGGCCTTTGGAGGAAGAACTGTCTGGACTTGAGTTTGCACCTCCGCCATCACTGAGCAGGACGTGGAAATTCGTCTCACAGCTTCAAGGCTCACTTTCCTGAGCTGTCAAAGCACGTAATAAACACGGCCCATTTCATAGAGACGTTTTTAGAACCAAGTGGCTTACTGTGTTGCAGTGTTTTATAAAATATTTAGCACAGAACAATTAACTGTTCGATGAATGTTAGCTACACTGAGTTCTGAATACTTCCCTGGAGGATGGAAAATGTAAGATTTCCCAAGGACAATGAATAGCCTCCAGTTAGTCCATTTCTCTTAACATAAGCCTAAACGCAACGGCTTTTGGGAAAAAAATAATTGAGAAGAACAAAACACTGATGATTTTTATGAGGAAATTAACCCATTTACATGCATCCTTGAGGTAATCATTTCCAAAATGTTTACAGTTCTATAACTTGACACGAAAGGTTTTTTGTAAGCAAGCTGGTAGTGAACCTTAACATAGTATAGGGCTAATGTTTGCCAGATAATAAAAATGACCATGGGCCTAATCAAATTATGAAAATTAGCAAATGCTTTTTGTGGAAAATTTGAAGTGCAGAAAGGATAAAATTGGATTCATTTACTATTGTTTATGGCCTGCTGCGTTTTTCTTTTTCATTTATTTTTTTCAAGAGCATTTTCCCATGTCATTACATTATTAACCAAATCCTCCTTCTTAATAGATGTATAATGAATCTAATGAATTCTGAAAACTATTTACAAGTTGCTGTTGCCTCTTTGAACCTTAGTTTCCTTGCATGCCGTGTGTCGGTAATAACAACCACCCTGCCCTGGCTGGTGTAGCTCAGCGGATTGAGCGCGGGCTGCGAACCAAAGGGTTGCCGGTTCGATTCCCAGTCAGGGCACATGCCTGGGTTACAGGCCAGGTCCCCAGGTGGGTCACGTGAGAGGCAACCACACATTGATGTTTCTCCCCATCTCTTACTCCCTCCATTCCCATCTAAAAATAAGTAAATAAAATCTTTTGAAAAAAATAGTAATAACAACCACCCAACGGCATGTTGCACGAGGCGACGCTTGGGACGAGCTGGAACGGTAAGCTAGAACACACTGTACGAATGCTACTCACTATCAGCTGTGGGAGGCAATAAGGAGAAGGAGGGGAGACATGACGCGGTGGACATGGTTAGAGGGGAAAAGCTTTGACTGCTATTTTATAGCGCATTTCTCCTTCAAGAGGAGGAATAGGCTTCATGACCGTTCTTTTTGAGCTTAGCAGTTAATACCACTATCACATAGTTAGAATAAACCCTCCAAAAAAGACGGAAGTTAAAAGGAAAGTCAAGTCTACAAACAGAATGAAAAGGAAGCGGTGGGAAGAGTCACATCAAATGCTCACTCCCTTTTGAAGGATTAGACGTATTAAGTAGGATTCATTTGAAAATTTTACCATAGTCATACTTATCATTTAATTCTTGAATGTTTTGAGATGCATTTTGCTTTAGAAAGTATCAAAATTCAGGGACCACCCTTTATCCTACCCCTTCTTCTGGCTATACTTTGTTTTTCCTAAATTTGGTATTCAAACTGTGAGGGAGGAGGGAGATATTTTAATTTTATAAATATGGGTGATTGTCTAAAAAAGCATTTGTTACTCTCAAAACACTCTCTTGATAGTGTTCCTCTCAGAGTAAAATATAAAAACACTTTAGGATGGGTTTTGGCTTACTACTCGGGAGGTTATATTGAAAGACATTGAAGTCCGGCACACCCTGCATAACCATCTGCTTTATCTTAGCAAAGTTCGAGGTGACTGCAAACAATTCTTGTGTATCAAAAGTACATTTTTTTAAAAAAGTAAATCATATGCATGCATTGGGCTGAATGATAGGAGAACTGGGTTCTAGGCACCAAATCTGCTGGTTCTGCTACCAATTTGGGCAAAGATCAAGTTCTTAATCTTCTAAGCCTGTTCCATTTTTTGTAAAATAAATTATATCGTAGTTATTTAACTCTGACGTTAGTTCTCTAATTGTACAATCCTATTGTCCATCAGGATGACAATTACATAAATTCTCATTTTACATCATTTAAGTAGAGCAGGAATTTGCTGCTAATGCAAGTTAAGCCCCATCCGGTGTTTACGAAGCTGTCTTGTAGTGGTCCGCCACTTAAAACAGAATTTATTGCAAAGCCTTCCCTTTCTCTCCACCTCAAGTGCACATCATGTGTATTAGTTCTGATTTATGTGGTCCTCGCTGAACTCCTCTAAATCTTCTCTGCATTTCTTTCATCACCCCGCCTCCTTTCTTTCTTCAAATCTTCTTCTTTTAAAGAGACAGAAAAACATGTTACAAATGTTAGCTGAAATTGGCTTCATTTCCTGAAATTACAACTCAGCTCCCGTGGAGTCCACTTCTATTAACTCAAGTCTCTTTGCAGTTTGTATAGAAAAATAGTGGTGAAAGATAAAAAAGATGACTTTTCCCCCCCTCCTTTTCTGAATATGTTAGAAGAAAAAAAATTAAGGGATGACAGTATATGAACACAGAAAACAAAGCTGTTCGGAACATCACATTTTTCACATTCCACTTGAGGAAATTTGACTCACTGAGGGCCACCGAAGAGCAAACAATGAAACCTCACACACAGTTGATGAATCAACAAGTACTTAGAGAAGAGCTAGAAAGTAGCCAGCCCCCCGCTCAAGTGTGTGGTCCTCAGGGAGGCTGGTAGGAGTTTAGAGCAGAGCGTACCTATGCGATCTGCTGTGTTTCCAAAGAGTTTTGTTTTAAACATTATGAGCTCCTAGGAAGAATGTCTGGTATGTTGGCCGGTGATCAAATCTGTCAACTGCTTTGAAGACAGTTAGGGTTCCAAAATGAACACTAATAAAAGCAAAGAAGCCGGGCTAGAGCCAACACAGAGATAATGAGTCTCATTAAGTGAGAGCTCACGCATGGTCTGAGAGGATCCTTGTACCTGAAGACCTTCTGGGGGGACAAACGTGAGCCTGCTTTCTCTAGACTCTGAGCTGGAGCGGCGTTTGAGCTGAGCTTCAATAACTTCTTGCTCCTCACAGCTACAAACTGCTACAATAATGTGGTAGGTTTTACCACTTTCCTTTCGGCCTTTTCCAGATGTTTGTAATGCCATGTGCTTACTGCATGAATTTAAATTAATTGTGTCGTTGATTATTTTCGGACTCGCACATCCCTCAAATGTGCTATGAGAGCGGAGAACCGGTCCACTTGTTGCTTTATTTTCAGCGCCCGGCACTTTGTGAGCACTAAACAAACTAATCTTGGGTCCTTATATGCTGTTTCTTCTCTTTGCCTGGAAGTAGATAAATAACCTGGATACACCATTCAGATTTTGATTCTGAATATTGTCGCTCGGATCACCCATGTTGGGGACCCGCACTGTGGCCCCTAAGCAAAACCAGCTCAGCATCTCCTCGTGAGTCCTACTCCACCGGTCCCCCGGAAAGGGACAGCCCAGGGCTCCGCCTTGTCTGGAATTCGAGACTCTGGCAGGTTTGTCCCACCACCGGGATTCACGTGGGGGTGCCCTTTAAAGCTTGAGGAGACAAAGAAAAAAGTATTCCTTCCTTCTTCTCCTAAAATCTAATACTGCTATGTGGTCCCTAAAGCGTTCCTAGGGAGTCGTGGTAGAGCTTGCTTCGATGAGGTTTTACACACAAGAAAAATCATCTCTGTAATGGACTATGAATGAATAGTCCATTATGAGAGAATATTACATCTCTGTAATGAACTATTTCCTTTGTTATTTATCATCGGCGTCACTCAGCATACTTTTAATACAGGTCCTGATATACTTTGCTAGAATCTTTAGGTTGCCCAGAGAACAACTAGTTTTGATGAACTACAGTTCAGGTTTCATCTCTGCAATATTCCACGGTAAAATACTGGCAGTTGGTTGCTGGGATGGTCACGAACCCCAGCTTTACTTCCCTCTTGATTTCTGACAATACATTCTGGTAAAGCCAAAAAAAAAAAACCAACCAAAAAACCCAAAAAATCCTATTAAAATCCTGCTCCTGATTTATTTTCTTGATAAGAAATATGCAGATAGTGTTAATTTGAATTTTTGTTAGGTATTTTTTCTTAGTTCTAAAATTTACCACGTAAATGTTTGCCATTCTTTTCACAGTTAAAAAAAAAAAAAGCATATTTTTAAATAGTCAATATCATACTTATGGATAGCTTTTTTCACAGCTGTATTCTGGTATGCTGAAAACACATCTTCATTTTCTGATTTTATATGATTGTACTTTTAGATTATTATTAGGGAAGTTTTAAGTAATATTATCATTGTCTTGGAAAAAGCTACATAGACTCTTCATTAAAAAATCATTGGCCTTTACCCCTGAGCTCCACAAACTACATTTCCAACAGCCGGGTGAAATGTCAAACTTAATGTATCCCACATTAAACTCACTACCTCTCACCTCTGAGCACCTCAAGCTAGTCCTCATTCTCTGGTCCTGAGCTTTAGCCAGGGCTGTGCTACCTTTTGGCATCTCTGGGCCATACGAGAAGAGTGTCTTGGGCCAAACATGAAATGCATTGCATCACGTAATCACAAAAATCTCTTAAGGGTTTAAGTAAACTTACGATTTTGTGTTGGGCCGCATTCCCCGCCATCCTGGGCTGCATGCGGCCCACGGGCCACAGCTGGACACCCCAGACCATCAATTTGAAGCCCAAGTTATCCTCAACTCCCATCACATGTTTTATTTTTTCCAATTCTCCATCATCACATCAATTACTAAAAACGGTCACTCCAATCTCAGGATTGTCTCCTGAATCGGGCTTTCCCCGTCAGTCTGTGACAGTCCCGCCTACCCAAGCCACAGCTATTTCTCCCTTATATTATCATCACCATGCCTTTGCCAACAGAATTTCTTTCAACCTCCCATCCATGGTGTGGTTGATTTATCTTCTTCTAAAGTAAATCTCCGTTTAGTGATTCAGTCCGCTGTTTACTGTTTGATCTTTCATTCAACAAATACTCAGGCAACACTACCTTTGAGGTAGCCTTGTGTTTTGCTTTCCTGGGAAGCTTGCCCCTGAGAACATCTGGGCCATATTCGGAGCTCAGCCCCTGCCATTCACCAGTGAGCGCCTAGGGGGCGCTGGCTTCAATCCCCACTCCGTTGTACGCAATCCTATCCTGTTCATTTTCTCTAGTTGGTCTCGCCGTTGTCTTATATGATGTGTAACTTCATAATCACGATTAATTTATGCCACAAGATGCAGCCAATACATCAAGTCATCCAGGAACCTTTGCAGACCTAATTGTACTGCACTCAAAGTTATTCTGAGATCCTCCTAAGTACAAACACCGGAGCATGGCTTCAATGTCTTGTCCCCACAGTTCTTCAGCCTCAAGTCCCACAGTTCTGTGATCAGAAGGACAGATCTAAGGATTCACAGAGGGACTCCTAGCTTTGCAACTTGCCGGGTCTTCATAGTTTTGCGACTATTTTCAAACATGCCCTGCCCGACATGGTTATTTCACAACATGCAAATAAGAAGCCGTTGCGTATAGAAGCTATTATGCAGTGAGTTTGTGAAATGGCCTACACCACGTTCTTCTTAGGAAGATCCTGCCTGGACAGTTGCTGAAACAGTGGGGTTTTTCACACGTTGCATAAGATTTTTAAAAATCACCTTAGACATTTGTTAAACGTCATGGATTCTCAGCCTACTTACAAAAAGTTTCTGAATCACATATTTGAGGGGAGTGCTATGGTCGGAATGTTTGTGGGTCCCGTCCCAGAGCCCCTATGAATGAAATTTGTGCCTTTATAAAAGACACCCCAGAGAGGTCGCTAGCTCCCTCAACCGGGCGAGGACAAGAGACATCTACAACCGGAAAGGTAGCGTTCACCAGAATGTCACCAAGTCGTCACCCTGACCTCACACTTCCAGTCACCAGAACTGGGGGGAATCTGTTTCTCTTTATAAGTTACCCAGCCTGTGGCATCTGTTTGTGCAGCCTAAGGGGACTAAGACAGTGAGTTCACGAAATCCGTATTTTTATACGGTGACCCAGAGCATTTTTATAATGAAGAAAAGCTAAGAAGCGGTCGTTGAAGTTTCTGAGGACTTCACAATAAGGAAACCTTTTAAACTTTTGTTTAGCCCCATGTTTGTCCAGCACAGGTAAGGACATCTTTTATCCGACTTCTAGGGAAAAGGCCTACATTATTTTCTTTACATAAAATTCTCTTTCCGCCCAGGGAAATTCCTAGGCACCCTTCAGGACACAGCTCAGAACAACCTTCTTTGCAAAAGCCCCCTGGTCTCTCTGTCCCAGCATTCTAGTCACAGCAAAAGACTTTAACAAGGCCTTTCTAGCCCTGGCTGGTGTAGCTCAGTGGATTGAGTGCCAGCCTGTGAACCAAAAGGTTGTGGGTTTGATTCCTAGTCAGGGCACATGCCTAGGTTGTGGGCCAGGTCCCCAGTAGGAGGCACATGAGAGACAACCATATATTGATATTTCTCTCCTTCTCTCCCTCCCTTCCCCTCTCTGAAAATAAATAAAATCTTAAAAAAGAACAAAAACAAACAAGGCGTTTCTTTCCTCAAAGCTACTTTCACGTGGTGACTGCATGTGAATTACCAAATGAATCACTCCAGGAATGCACAGTAAGCAATCCTCAAGCCTTTTAGCATAATTATGGATCAATCAGCACAATATAATCAGATTCAGTTCTAATTGTGTTCTCTATACCAGCCCAATCTTTTCTAGGGCGTGTGTTAATGTAAAGTCACCTTCACAGGGAGTCTTAGGACAACCTCTTCCCAAGTTCATGAGCTATCACTGTGCAAATTTCTCTTCTAAACTTTTCATCTCTGATCCCATGCTCCCTGGACTGCTTTGCCACTGGAAGGAGCCGCGGAGTCGACGCTTTCTTGCATTGCCACGTGGGGACTCCACCATATTCCTCGTGAGCTAATAGTCCAAGTATGTATACTTTCAGGGCTTAAAACAGAGAAGGAATGACTCTCTGAAGCATTTGCTTTGGCAGGTATTTTATACAAGGCACAGAAAAGCTGCTTCAATATAAGATTATTCTAATAGTTTCTTAAGGATCTCACCATGGACAAACTATGAACCAAGTACTCTTAAAATTTTGAATTTTTTCATTTGATTGTTTTTATATTCTTATATAAATATTTACTGAATATATGTTAACACAAATGAAGAAAATACCTAAAATGAACATTAATTAAAATTCCATAGAGGTTCTTTGCAGGACAACTATAGTGTATATTGAAATCAAATGTTTTTCATATGGGGTCTATTTCCGCTTTATAATTTCCACACAGTCACCCAAAATATATACAAGTATAATTTTATTTTTTCTAGTCTGCAGACATGCACTCTAATATCCTATTGTTAACTTTGGAAATCTAAAATATTCTTAGGATAGAATGTAGTTTGATCACTGAATGTAGCCAACTGTGCTGGTATTCATGAAAATAATTATGTTTAAGTTGAGAGAGTAAAAAAACTCTTCATAGCTAGAATTTGTTTTGAGAAATCCATAATTAACACTCCTGCACATACTCTTAAAAATGCCCTTTAGCCTTTAAGACAATGTGTTCACCTGTCGTTCCACACGCCTTCATAATGTGAATTAATCACTTCACACAGTGTATTTCTATTTCTCTACCTTACTAGATCATCGGCTTTTGAGTGAAAAGGTAGACTCAAAAGCTGATTTTAACCTACCGAATTCCTACACAGGGCTTTACATACAGAAGGCAATAAACCTGTGCTGATTTAGTCATCTGTCAACTTCATCTAACTACTCACTAAGTCACCTGTATGACGCACATGGAGCTCCACCAGAGAGATGCCCTGGTCTGTGATGAAGAAAATAAATGGTGAGAGGAAAGGTTTAAAAGGTTTGTTTTATTTCCTTTCCTTTCCTTCCTTCCTTCCTTCCTTCCTACCTTTCTCCTCTCTTCTTCTCTCCTCTCCTCTCCCTTCTCCTCCCTTCCCTTCCCTTTTTCTTTCTTTTTTTTTTTTTTTGGTAAGAGTCCTGGCTGGTGTGACTCAATAGGTTGGGCACTGGCCTATTAACCAAAAAGTCACTGGTTCGATTCCCAGTCAAGGCGCATGCCTGGGTTGCAGGCCAGGTCCCTGGTTGGAGAGGCAACCAATCGATGTTTCTCTCCCTCCCTTCCCCTCTCTCTAAAAATAAATAAATAAAATCTTTTATTTTTAAAAAGAAATAAGAGTTAAAGAGCTAAATGGAGAAGGCCCTGATTATAGAAGAGATCTCTGGATCACTTCTAAGTAGCCAAAAGAATTTTTCTGACCAGAAATTTACTGCATTGGTTCAGACAAAAATGTGACTTATTTGTATATTTTTAATAGTATTGTATTTCTCATGAGGCACTTCTGAGCAGTGGTCGCCAACACATACACAAAAAAAGCCACAGACGAGGGGAGAGAAAAGCCACATTCCGCTATACAGATGCCTGTGTCCTGGCGGGCTTCCTGGAGCAGTGTGGGTGTGTGCCGGGGGCGGCCTGGGGAGGCCTGCCAGTCCCGGGTCACGGGTGCCGGGACCCACCTGC
>PVJI01032685.1:0-11965 GCA_004026765.1 Micronycteris hirsuta
CCCCCTCTCTCCCCATCCCACTCCCCTGTTCATATCCCTCCATGCCTTATATAAATCCCTTTAACATTTCATATAATAAAGGCTGGCTGATGATGAACTCCTTGAACTTGACCTTATCTGAAAAGCACTTTATCTGCCCTTCCATTCTAAATGAAAGCTTTGCTGGATAGAGTATTCTTGGATGTAGGTCCTTGCCTTTAATGACTTGGAATACTTCTCTCCAGCCCCTTCTTGCCTATAAGGTCTCTTTTGAGAAATCAGCTGACAGTCTTATGGGAATTCCTTTATAGGTAACTGTCTCCTTTTCTCTTGCTGCTTCTAAGATTCTCCCTTTATTTTTAATCTTGGGTAATGTCATTATGATGTGCCTTGGTGTGTTCCTCTTCGGGTCCAACTTCTTTGGGACTCTCTGAATTTCCTGGACTTCCTGAGAGTCTATTTCCTTCAGCAGCTTGAGGAAGTTCTCCTTCATTATTTGTTCAAATAAGTTTTCAATCCCTTGGTCTTCCTCTTCTCCTTCAGGCTCCCCTATGACTCGGATGTTGGGACATTTAAAGATGTCCTGGAGGTTCCTAAGCCTCTCCTCAGTTTTTTGAATTCTTGTTTCTTCATTCTTTTCTGGTTGGATGTTTTTTTCTTTCTGCTGGTCCACTCCATTGATTTGAGTCCCAGTTTCCTTCTCATCCCTATTGGTTCCCTGCAGATTTCTGCTCATTTCCTTTATATTATCCTTCATTTGTTGAACTAATTGCGACCATCTTTCTTCGAATCCTGTGAGCATCCTGATTACCAGTGTTTTGAACTGTGCATCTGATAGGCTGGCTATCTCTTCATCACTTAGTTGTATTTTTTCTGGAGCTTTGATGTGTTCTTTCATTTGAGCCATTTTTGTTTTCTCGGTGTGCCTGTTACTTTAAGGTGCAGAGCCTTAGGTGTTCACCAGGGCAGGGTAACTCACATCATTGTGTTGCGACGCTGTCTGTGGTGGCAGGGACTGAGAGAACAATGGCACTTGCTCTGTTCTCCACACTTCCCCAGCTACCCACAAGCAAGTTGGGCCCTACTTTGCTGGCTCCAGGGTGAGTGGGCGGGCCTGCACAGTTCCAAGTCCCTGTGGAGAGTCCAAGGCCCCAGTGAACTCTCCTGTGATGCTGGGAGTTTCTCCCACTGCCGTCTCAACCCCCACAGGTGTTTTCAGTCGGTGGTTTGAGGCTTTATTTCCCTGCGTTGGTGGGCCACACAGTCTGCTCCGCTCCCCAGCTTTTCCTCCCGGTTTATCAGCACGTGCGAATGAGGGACTACCCGGTCCACCAGTCTCAGCCCCGGTTTCCCCGAGTGCACCTGCCGCATTTTGGCCAGGCACGCCCACCACAGGCCTCTCCGGGCAGCTGAAGCGTTGCCGGTACTGCTCCACAAACCACGTCTTGCCAGTGCTCTCCACCCGGCTCTGGATGAACGTGTCTTCTTTAACTCCTTGGTTGTCAGACTTCCACTCAGTTCAGTTTTCTGTTGAGATCTGGCTGTTTTTGTTTTTTTAAATTGTTGTGTTTCCTCTTTTGGTTGTGCGAGGAGGCACAGTGTGTCTACCTACGCCTCCATCTTCTGGGGAGTTATTGTTTAAGGGGTACATGGTTTTGTGTTTGGAGTATAAAAGAAGATCTGGATAAAAATAAAGTGATGGTTGCACAACACTGTGAATGTAATCAATGCTACATGAGTTGTACACTTAAAATCATTTAAATATCCTCAAAAAATTAAAAACATTATTAGCACATGATGTAGCAATTCCACTTGTGGGCATACATCCAAAAGAACTGAAAGCAGAGGCTTGATATATCTGTACACTGATGTCCACAGAAGCATTTTTCATAATAGCTAAAAGGTGGAAACAATCCAAGTGTCCAACAGATAAATGGAAAAATGACAGGTGAAATGAAATATTATGAGCCTTAAAGAAGAAGGAAGAAAATTCTGACATAGGCTACAACATGGATCAACCCAGAAGACATTATGCTAAACGAAATAAGCCAGTCACAAAAGGACAAATATTCCACCTATATGAGGTACTTTAAAAAGTCAAATTCATAAAGACAGAAAGTAGAACAGGAGTTACCAGGGGCTGGGGTGAGTGATAAGTTATTGTTTAATAGGTAGAGAATTTCAGTTTTGCAGAACGAAAAGAATTCTGTGAATAAATGGTGGTGACAGCTGCACAACAATGTAAATGTACTTCATGCCACTGAACTGTACATTTAAAAATGGCTAAAATAGTAATTTATGTTTTGTGTATTTTACAATTTTAAAAAATAAAAAATGTTGAGGAGATCTAAGATGGTGGTGGAGTAGTACAAGTTACATTCACCCCTACCCAGGTCCAATCTGGAATTACAACCTGCATAACCAACTGAACACTAGCTGAACAAAAGTCTCAGAATTAAGGATTTACAGAGGAGCCACATTGAGACTGGTAGGAAGGGTGAAGATGCAAAAAGGGCTGACCCCACACCCATGTGTGGAAGGTGGGAGAACTGGGAGGGATATCTCAGCTGTGGGGGTCTACCCTGAGGAGCATGGGGCTCAGCCCCAGCTGGACTCTCTAGCCTGGAGCACCACAGCTGGGAAGAAGAGCCCATATAACATCAGGCTGTGAAAAGCAACAGGGATTCTGACCATGAACGAGAATCAGGAGTCTGCTGGAAACCCAGGAACCCTCTTAAAAAGCCAAGGCACGAAATCTCATTTGCAGCCACTTACCTTGGCCTCCTGCAGAGGGAGGGTGGATCAGAGTAGACTACAATCCAAGGACAGACTGGGTTGTGTGGCTCCGAGAGAGCTAAAGCGACAGCAGCCAGAGTCCCTGTGCTGAGACCCTCCCACACCACCCACGGATGCCATCTTTCTTAGGTTGATCACTCCACTCCACACCATATCAGCCTTTACTAGCTCTACTTTCCCCTCCCATTATTGCCCCGCCCTGCCAAGCTAAAACACACAGGGGAGTTAGTTGTCTGGGCCCAAGGTATAGACTTTCTTGGTGGTCTCCTGAGGGCAAACTCAGGAGGAGCCAGAGACTGAGTTGTGTGGTTCTGGGGCAGGGTCATTCCACACACTGCCTTGCCTACCTCTTCAGGTGCCACATCCCCACAGGAGGTCCACTAGCCCCATCTTCCCAATGCCCCGTAGCTCTGCCCTGCTCATGCTCTGCAGGGGAGTCAGCTGGTAGGGGCCCTCAGTGCACTCTTGGAAGGTTCTTGAGAAGATCCAGGTAGAATCCAGGAGAGACTGAGTTGTGGGGCTCTAGGGTAGAACCATGTCCCCCTCACTGCCCTACTAGCATATCATTCCTGTGTAGAGCCCTCCCTTCACATGGCCAAACCATGGTCTGTTTGGGCCTGATGAACTTGAATGGCCTCACCCTGATGACCCTGAGACTTTATCCCACCAAAAAGGTCCACATGGCACCTGGGAGGTGGCAGCGGTCCTTGGTGTACCCGAGAATTTTCTGAGTGGCCTCAGTCCCAGTACTGGTGCCTAGTTTAAATCTGTCATCAATCAGATGAACACCACTTGTTCCTACATGGTGACTCACTAAGAATCGACCTCACAAAACTCATGTACCACCAGAGGCTCTTTCAGTGACTGAGCCTAACATGAAGTTGCCAGGCAGAGGTGGGATGTCTTAGCCTTCTGCTGACCTGTGCATGGGATTGGTGCTGGTGGAAGCCAGCCTTGGTGTGCAGCTTGGCGCCTCCCATGCACACCCAGGACAATGAGAGGCAGCCACAAACTATGGATCACTGTGTAGCTGCAAAAAAGTAGCCCAAGGCTGGTCACAAGCAGTGTCTGACAGTGCCCTGCACCAGAGTACATCCAAGAGGCCCCAGAACCAACACACCCTGTGTCAGGATTCAGACCATACCAGAGAACAACCCAATTAGCTCCAGAAGTGGCACACCCCAAGGGAGATCTCAGCAGGCACCAGACTCTGCCGAAGCAAATTCCTCTTCACGCGGTCAGCCTCCACACAGCATCACATACACAGTAGCTGGGGTCCATTCTAATAGGCGGCCAGTCTGAGAATCAACCCCACCCATGGACGGGCCAACAGCAATCAAGACTCAACTACTACAAAAGAGATCACAAAACATGCACAAGGGACATTCCTGGAACACTTACCTCAGGTGATCGGGGAGAATGTGCCACTAAGACCCACAAGACACTTACTCCAGAAGGCCACCATATCAAGACTGGGAGGCATAGCAGATCAACCTAATACATAGAAACAAATACAGAGAGGCACCCAAAGGGGAAGATAGAGAAACATGTCCCAAATGAAAGAACAGGAGAAATACTCCCCAAAAGAACTGAAATGAAATAAAGGCAAGCAAACTACAAGATACAGAGTTCAAAGCAATGGTTATAAGGATTCTCCATGGGATATAGGGGAAGAAAGGGTAAACTCAGTGAGAACATGAACAGGGCAGTAAACATAAAACAGGACAAAGAAGCCATAAGAAAGAACCAGTCAGAAATGAAGAAGAAAATATCTGACATGAAAAATACACTAGAAGGAATCAGTAGCAGGTAGGATGAAGCAGAGGATCAAATCAGTGATTTGGAACACAAGGTAGCAGAAAACACCCAATCAAAGCAGGAAAAAAGAAAAATGTATTTAAAAAATGAAAACAGTTTAAAGGACCTCTGGGACAACATCAAGCCTAATAATATTGCACCACAGGGATACCAGAAGAAGAGACCAAGCAAGGGATTGAGAATTTATTTGAAAAAATAATTACCGAAAAATTCCATAACTTGGTGAAAAAAAGAATAGTCACACAAGACCAGGAAACACAGAGAATCCCAAACAAGATAAAACCAAAGAGGCCCACATCAAGACATATCATGACTGAAATGCCAAAATTAAAGACAAAGAATCTTAAAAGCAGCAAGTGAGACAGTTACCTACAAGGGACCTCCCATAAGATTATCACCAGATTTCTCAAAACAAAACAAAACAAACATTCCAGGCCAGGAGAAATTGGCACAAAATATTTAAAGTGATGGAAACTAAAGACCTAAAATCCAGACTATTTTACCTAGGCAGGCTATCATTTAAAATTGAAGGAGAAATAAAAGGCTTTCTACACACACACACACACACAAATTTTTAAAAAGCGAAAGGAGTTTGTTACCACCAAACCAGTATTACAAGAAATGTTAAAGGGATGTCTTTAAGAGAAAGACAAAGAGGAGCACAGTTATAAAGAATAAAATGGCAATAAATATGTTCCAATCATAATGTAAATCTAAATGAATTAAATGCTTCAATCAAAAGGTGTACAGTAGCTGAATGAAAAAAAACAGGACCTACATATATACTGTCTACAAGAGACCCACCTCAGAACAGAAGATACACACAAGCAGAAAATAAAGGGATGGAAAAGATACTTCAAGCAAATGGAACAAACAAAAAAAAAAGAACTGGGCTAGCAACACTTATATCAGACAAAACAGACTTTAAAACAAAGGTTATAATACCAAAGGACATTACATAATAACAAAAAGATCAACAAGAGTATGTAACGCTTGTAAACATTTATGCACCCAACACAGAGTATCTACATATATACATAAAGCAAATCTGGATGGAAATAAAGGGAGACATGGAGAGCAATTCAGTCACAGTCGGGAATGTTAACACCCCATTGACATCAACGGACAGATCTCCCAGACAAGAAAATCAACAAAGAGTGGCCTTAAATGGCATACCAGACAGATTTAAGTGATATTTTCAGAGCAATTTACCCCAAAGCAGCAGAATATATACCTTTTCAAGCTCACATGGAACGTTATCTAGGATAAACTGCATGTTAGAAAACAAAAAAAATCTCAGTACATTTTAGGAGACTGAAATTGTATCAAGCATCTTCTCTGACCACAGTGGTATGAAACTAGAAATCAATTACAAGAAAAAAAACCTGAAAAACACACGAATAGGGTTAACAACGAGATCGAGGAAGAAAAAAGAGATACCGTGAGACAAATGAAATGAAAACACAGCAACCCAAAATCTTTGGAACTCAGCAAAAACAGTCTTAAGATACCCTAAGAAATCCGCAGCATTACAGGCCTATCTCAAGAAACGAGAAAAATATCAAATAAGCAATCTAACTATACACATACAAGATTAGAAAAGGTAGAGTAAACAAAGCCCAAAGTGCATAGAAAGAAAGAAATAATAAATATCAGAGTGGATAAAAACAAAATAGAATCCATAAAGGTAATACAAAAAAATCAATGAAACAAAGAACTGGTTTTTTCAAAAGATAAACATTACAGATGAATCTTTACCCAGGCTCATCAAGAAAAAAAGAGAAAGGACCCAAATAAATAAAATCAGAAAATAAAACAACTGATACCACAGAAATACAAAGAGCTGTAAGAAAATATTGTGAACAACTACATGCCAACAAATTGGACAATCCGGAAGAAATAGATAAATTCCTAGAAACATACAATCTTCCAAAACTCAATCAAGAGGAAACAGAAAATCTGAACAGACTGATTACAACCAACAAAATTGAAGAAGTAATCACAAGACTCCCAATAAACGAAAGTCCTGTACTAGATGGCTTCACACGTGAATTTTACCAAATATTCAAACAAAAATTAACACCTATCCTTCCCAAACTATTCCAAAAAATTCAAGAGAAGATTCCCAAGATCATTTTACAAGGCCAGCATTATCCTGATTTCACCACCACAAAGAGAAAAAAAAATATTGAGGCCAATATCCATGATGCACATACATGCTAAAATCCTCAACAAAATATTAGCAAACTGAATTCATCAATACATTAAAAAGATCATACACCATCACCAAGTTGGATTTATTTCTGGGATGAAAAGTTGGTACAGTATCTGTGAATCAATTAATGTGATACATCACATAAACAAAATGAAGAATAAAAATCACATGATCAGCCCTGGGTGGGTACCTCAGATGGTCAGAGTGTTGTCCCATACACCAAAAGGTTATGGGTTTGATTCCCGGTCAGGGCACATACCTAGGTTGCTAGTTGTATCCCAGGCTGGGCGCGTACGATTGATGTTTCTCTCTCACATCAATGTTTCTCTCTCTCCCTCCCTCTCTCTCTCTAAAATCAACAAACATATCTTCATGTGAGGATTAAAAAAAAAACATGATTATATCAACAGAAGCAGAAAAGCATTTGACAAATGAAACACCCATTTATGATAAAAACTCTCAGCAAAGTGGGAATACAGAGAACATACCTCAACATAATAAAGGCCACATATGACAAACCCACTGCCAGCATCATGCTCAACAGGAAACACTAAGCGCATTTCCTTTAACATCAGGAACAAGGCAGGATGTCCACTTTCACCATTCTTATTCAACACACTACTGGAAGTTCTAGCCACAGCAATCAGACAAGAAAAGAAATAAAAGGCATCTACATTGGAAAGGAAGAAGTACAACTGTCATTATTTGCAGATGACATGATAGTGTACATAGAGAACCTTAAAGATTCCACAAAAAAACTACAAAAACTGGTAAGTGAATTCAGTAAAGTTGCAGGATACAAAAGAAATAGTCAGAAATCAGTTGCATTTTTATATACCAATAATGAACTATCAGAAGAAAAACTAAGATAACAATCTCATTTACAATTTCATCATAGAAAAATACCTACAAATAAATTTAACTGAGGTAAAAGACCTGTACTCAGAAAATTGTAAGATACCAAAGAAAGAAATTAAAGAAGATACAAATAAATGGAAGAATACATGGGCGGAGCCCCCAAAAAACAGATTTATTTTGAAAAAACTGTATTTATTCTTTCATGTTTAAAATTCAGTCAGTTTCAAAGTACTCCCCATTTGATGCAATACACCTATTGAGACATTTTTTCCAAGGCTCAAAATAGTTTTTTTTTTAAAGATTTTATTTATTTATTTTTAGAGAGAGGGGAAGGGAGGGAGAAAGAGAGGGAGAGAAACAGCAATGTATGGTTGCCTCTCACATGGCCCTCACTGGGGACCTGGCCTGCAACCTAGGCATGTGCCCTGACTGGGAAATGAACCGGGACCCTTTGGTTCCCAGCCCATGTTCAATCCACTGAGCTACACCAGCCAGGGCTCAAAAGAGTTTTTGAACTCATCGATTTTGATGCCTTTTAGTGCTTCTGCCATTTTTTGTTTCACCTCTTCCACTTGGCAAAACATTTCCCTTTGAGGACCTTTTTCATCTGGGGAAACAAAAAAGAGTCACTCAGGGCAAGATCAGGTGCATATCAAGGATAGGGCATGGGGGGTCATTCCATTTTTCATCAAAACCTGCTGAACACTCAGCTAGGTGTGGGCAGGTGTGCTCCTAAATCACACATCATGAAATGGGGAAATGCATTGAATGAGTCTTCAAAATATTTCACTGAAGCAAAATATAGCCTCTCACAACAATGCCAGCTGATATGTTGATACAGATGGGTTCCTAGAACACTTATGTAGCAGAGAAAGCCTAAACTACAAGGAGTCTGCCATCCAGAAGAGAATTCTGAGTTTTGGGGGGTCCTTCCAGGAAGAATTAACATCATTAAAATGTCCATACTGCCCTAAGCAATCTAAAAATGTAATGCAATTCCTATCAAAATATAATGGTGTATATCAGAGAGCTAGAATAATCCAAAAATTTATATGGAACCACAAAAGATGCCAAACAGCCACAGCAGTCTTGAGAAAGAACAAAGTTGGATGTATTATGCTACCTGATATCAAACTATACTATAAGGCTGTAGTAATCAAAACACAATGTTATTGCAGAAAAGCAGACAAATATATCAACAGAATAGAAGAGAGAGCCCAGAAATAAACCTACATCTCTATGGTTAACTAATATTAGACAAAGGATGCAAGAACATACAATGGGGTAGACAGTCCATTCAATAAATGCTGTTGGAAAAATTGTGACAGATAATGAAAAAAATGAAACTGGACCACTTTCCTACACCACATACAACAAAAAAACTCAAAATGTAATAAGGACTTAAATGTAAGACTGGAAACCATAAAACTTCAAGAAGAAAATACAGGCTGTAAAATCTCTGACATTTCTCTTAGCAGTATTTTTTCTGATTTATCTTCTTGGGCCAGGGAAACAAAAATAAATAAGAAAATAAACAGCCATGCCAGTGTGGCCCAGTTGGTTAAGTGTCGACCCATATCCAAAGGGTTGCCAGTTCATTCCCTGTCTGGGCGCATGCTGAGGTTGTAAGTTTGGATGCCAGTCCTGGCATATGCAAATCTCAGTCCAGGTGCATATGGGGGGCAACTGATCACTGCTTCTCTCTTGCATTGATGTTTCTCTCTCTCTCTCCCCCTCTCTCTCTCTAAAAGCAATGAAAAAAATTTTTCCTTAGCTTAGGATAAAAAATTTTTAAAAATAAACAAATGGAACTACATCAAACTAAAAAGTTTTGATAGCAAAGGAAACCATCAATGAAATGAAAATACAACCTACTTAATGGAAGAAGATGACATATCCAATAAAAGTTAATATCCTAAATTAATTAAAAACTCATATAACTCAGCACCCAAAAAACAATCCAATTTAAAAATAGGCAGAGGAGCTGAATAAACTCTTCTCCAAAGAGCACATATGGATGGCCAATAGACATATAAAAAGATGTTCAATGTCACCAATCATCAGAGAAATACAAATTAAAACCACAATGAGATACCACCTCACACCAGTCAGAATGGCCATCATCAACAAAGCAACAGATAACTGTTGGAGGGGATGTGGAGAAAAGGGAACCGTACTGCACTGTTGGTGGGAATGCAGACTGGTGCAGCCACTGCGGAAAACAGGATAGGACTTCCTCAAAACATTAAAAATGGAGCTGCCTTTTGACTCAGCAATTCCTCTGCTGGGAATATACCCTAAGAATCCCAAAATACCATTTCAAAAGAATTTATGCACCTACATGTTTACAGCAGCACTATTCACAATAGCCAAGATTTGGAAACAGCCTAAGTGCCTATCGGTGGATGAGTGGATCAAAAAACTGTGGTACATTTACACAATGGAATACTACGCAGCAGTAAGAAGGAAAGAATTCTTACCTTTTATGACAGCATGGTTGGAACTGGAGACTATCATACTAGCCAGCCAGTGAAAGACAAATACCATATGAGCTCACTGATAAGTGGAATCTAGTGAGCAAAACAGAACCAGAGGCATAGAAACATGGAATAGACTGACAGCTGTAAGAGGGGAGGGGGGAGTGGGGACTGACTGAAAGAAGGTGAAGGGAGTAGTCCAAGAACATACATGAAGGAGACATGGACAATGGTGTAAGACTATGGGAGTGGAGGCAAGCTGGGTGGAGGGGGCCAAAGGAGAAAAAATTGGGACAACTGTAACAACATAAACAATAATATTTTTAAAAATTATGCCTCTGGGAGATATTCAAAAATATATATAAAAATAAGTAAATAAATAAATCTTTAAGTAATAACTTTTTTGATATTTGAAATACAACCTTATTCTCATTCTAAATGAAAAGGTATGAGAATGACAGTAACAAAGTTTTGCCACTGAATATTGTGATGTGGCTGCGGCAGTCTTATGTTTGAAACTCAAGGAAACGACGACATTCCAAAACAGCTAAATATGTGGGTCCAAAAACTGAAGGTATTTTTTTAACTGTCACAGTCCAAAGTCTATTCACTTCCCTCAACATCCCAAAGATCAAGCACATATTCTGCTTAGCTTAAAATAGTAAATTTTATGTCATACATATTCTACCACAATTTTTAAAAATTAATAAATACATCAAAAGTCATTGCGCTATACAATTTCAATGGGTGAATTTATGTGGTAAGGGAATTATATCTTAATAAAGCTGTTTTTTAAAAAATTGGCAAAGTAAAGGACAGTGCTCTTAGCTACCTGCAGGTTATCACCCTAGCTGCCACAAAGAACATAGGAGGAAAGTAGCACCACGACCCTCTCCTCTCCCTACTTATTTTTGCAGCCTGGCATACAGGGACACATGAGAAACGGCTTATTGGGAGAAACTCAACTAGTAAGAAAAATCATAATTGCATTTGACCACTTGTGAAGGTTCTCACTATAGCACTGTACTAGATGTTTCAATGGATACAATATTAAATACTGCTTCATCATGAGAAAGCAGGGTTCTCTGAAAAAGACAATAATGCTGTGAAAAAACAGAAGGAAGCAGGAGAAGACGAAGACCAAATATGAGATGGATTGACTCCATAAAAGCCATACACAGGAGCATACAGGAGCTGAGCAGGGATATTGAGGACAGGACACTGTGGACATCACTCATTCATATGGTCTCCAGGAGTCACAGCTGACTACAAAAGTACACAAATATAAGACAAAATTTTAAAAAGTCAACAGTACAGAGAAGTTGTGGGATTTCAGCATAGAGATCATACCTCATTTAGTGCTTTTTCTGTGTGCTTTTAGGAATATGATCAATAATAATCTAGCCTAATGTAAACAACTGGGGGTATCTAGGTCAAGCGTATGAAAGACTTCCTGGTTCTATTGCCTTTTTGTGTAAGTTTGAAATTCAATAAATGTTTCAAAAAACAGAATAGGAAAAAATATATTAATTTGCCTCCTGTGTAGGGTTCCTTCCATTGAAGACCAACATTAAAGGAGCTGCCTAGAAACTTTCAATAGAAAAATCTGTGTCCGCATGCAGAAAGCAGTGATCCAAAAGGAAAGAAGGAGAACCTGTGAGAATGGGAGATGGGCTATTTGTTTGGGCTGGGGATGTTCCAGTGAATACAACAAGGCTGCTGCAGAACAATGCTGCACTGGATACAACAAAGCTAGCTGGGATTTCATCTAGAAATGAATGGGAGGGATTAGGAGAGAAGCGCAGCCTGGCAAGCACTCTAT
>PVJI01032686.1:0-11972 GCA_004026765.1 Micronycteris hirsuta
AGAAAAATTATCCTGCACTGCAGAATTTCAACTGAAGAGTGCAAAGGGATTTATAGATTTAGAAAAATCACCATTTCATAATCTCTAATTAAGTATCTAGGGAACAATCATCAATGAATGCTAAAACAATTAGGAGAAATATTATAGGAAACTTTATAAAGAATGGATCAGGCTGACACCTCCAAAATTATTGATAAATCCTAACATCACTAAACATGTGACAGTGAGACATTATTTGCCTCCTAATGTGATATAGTAGGAAATACTTAGTATACTAAGAATATGTGAAGCATTATTGCAAATATAAACAAATAAATAAACAAAACTGAAATTTGAATGCCTCTAGATCAGGGGTTTCTGTAAAAGGCCAGATAGTATTTTAATGTTTGTGGGCCATATATGGTGTCGATCACATGTTCTTTTTCTTGCTTGTTTTTACAAACTTTAAAAAATGTAAATGACCATCCCTAGGTCTAGGAATTACAGAAACAGCCTGCTGGCCGTGGTTTGCCAGCCCTGGTGCTGCATCCAATGCCAGTTTATAGAAAATATGGGGAGTAGAGGAAAAACTAAATAATACCATGAGGAAGAAAGAGGCCTCATCCAGAATTTAGGAAATTCTATAGGACGATTGAACCAGTTTCTTCAACACTCAAAAGCACTAGAAAAGGAGAGGGGGCATGATACAATAAGGGAACATTAAGACACCCGTCGCCCAACTGCAATATGTGGATCTTTGTTGATCCTGATTCTAGAAGTCGACTTGAAAAAGATATACCTGTATATCTATACAGAGAGAGACGAGGAGAGAGACAGAAGTGCCAACAGGTACAGGGGACCGTTTGTTAAAGTGTCCGTGTGACAACGTTTGGCAGGCGTCACTCCTGCGGCCACGTGGGCCCGGAGCCCTCTTCACGAGGCTTTTTTTTAAAAAGATTTTATTTATTTATTTTTTAGAGAGAGGGGAAGGGAGGGTGAAAGAGAGGGAGAGAAACAGCAATGTGTGGTTGCCTCTCACATGGCCATCGCCTGCAACCCAGGCATGTGCCCTGACTGGGAATCAAACCGGGACCCTGTGGTTCGCAGCCCGCGCTCAATCCACTGAGCTACACCAGTCAGGGCCACGAGGCTTTAACTTACAAAGTTAGTGTGTTTCATAAATATGTTGTGAGGATTTTCTATTTCTTTTCAATTTTTATAAGTTGTATTTTTAAATAAATTTGTCTGCCTTTCTAATTTGTGGGGCAGCAGTTTGCCTTGTGACTTCAATTTTCTATGGATCTAAGAAGAATTGTTGATTTTCATTTTATTCTGCTTTTTTTCTTGATGTGAGGACAGGAGGATGACTTCCAAGCCCCTCCCATGCTGGATGAGAAACCAGGAGGGGAAGATGTAGAGGAGAGGGAAAATCCATGCAGGAAAGAGAGAGTTCCTGGAGCGGAGCATCTGAGTAGGTGGGGGTGGAGGGCTGGCTTAGCTAAGGGCATCCTGAGCAGTTTGTCCATCGTAACAGGCAAAGGTAGAGTCCTTTCGGGGGTGGAGTACGTGGTAATGGGAGCTTGTGGGAGTCCTCGCTAATTTGCTCCTATGTTGCAGTGAAGTACAAGGCAAGGTCCTGTGGAGAGAGGGATGGGGAGAGAGAGCGGTGTATGAAGTAGATGTTGAAGTTTTGAAGAGAGAAAAGACTATGAAATGATCGTCTATGAGACTGGGAGAGTAGATGGGCTGCAGAAAGGCAGCGTGATCGGCAGAGTCAGGGCTCTCCTGAGGCTCTCAGTCATGTGTTGAGGGATGTCCCTAGCCTCAGGAAACAAGATAAATCCACTATAGTAAAAACTGCTAGTATTTCTCAGTGTCCAGTTTTCTCCCTTTAATAATAGAAGCTCAGTCCTGGCTGGTGTGGCTCAGCTGGTTGGAGTGCCCTCCCATAACCATAACATTGCAGGTTTGATTCCTGGTCAGGGCCATGCCTAGGTTGTGGGTTCCAGCCTGGGTCCAGGCGTGTACAGGAGGCAACCAATCAATATTTACCTGTCGCATCAATGTTTCTCTCTCCCTTCCTCTGTACCTTCCTCTCTTCCTCTAAAAAGCAATGAGGGGGAGGGAACAGGTCCTCAGGTGGGGAATAATAATAATAATAATAATAATAATAATAATAATGATGATGATGATGATGATGATGATGATGAAAGCCCAGAATTGTATTTCGGTGCATGGCCCTTCATCATAAAGACATTTCCTACCTTCCCTTGCAGGTAGGCATGGTCACGTAATTAGGTAACTAAATGCTGGAAAATAGAACATAACAGGTGGTTTGTGCAATTTCTGGGAAGAATCATTAAAGGGAGGGTTCATCAGCTAAGCGTGTGGATGGGGGAAGATGTAGCTGATGGAAAGAAACATGGAAATGATCCAGGAGACTGGGTGAGTGAATGCGCTGGGGACATATGTCATGGTTGCTCTAAGTAGCAATAAAGAGTTCTCTTGGAGGTCGGTGGCCACAAGGTAAGTGCTACATAACATCTTACTTTATATATGAGATTACCACGGCTTAGAGAGATTGAGCCTTACTTCCCAAAGCCTGCAGTAGCAACTCTAAAATCAGGCCACTATACTTTCTGGGCACCTCTCCGTATATTTTGCCAGACACTCGAAGCTGTTACCTGCCTGGGAAGCAGGCTGTGTCCACTCGCCAGTAAGGAAGATAGGATCCCGGCGTGCACACACTCACACAGACAGGACTGCACGCTAGGCCACGCTGCAGTGTAATGAGCAGCCATTCCAGAGCACCTGCTCTGTGCTGGGAAAAGTGCTCGGACTTCGAGATACACAGGGAAGAAAGGAAACTGATGCCTCTGTGTAGGTTCCTTATGTGCTGAAGTAGAAATACACATTAAAATTATTTTTAAGGAACTATTGTATGCTGAGAAAGGCACCGTCCTGGGTTTTAAGGAACACAACAGTAAACCCTCCTGGAAACTCCCTGTACTGAGTCACTGAACAGTTCTCTCTCCCCCGGAATGGCGAGTCCTGTGCAAAGTGAGGAAAAGGAGGAAGAAAGTCATTTTTTCCAAAGCTGCTCTCTGATAGTTGAATAGTACTTGTCCTGGTTTCTGTCTAGTTTTCTAGCATGGCTCTCCAGCCTTCTTGTTGATTTTGAGAGTTCCATGATTATTTCAGTGAACTACCTCTTTTTCCTTTAAACTTTCTTTTGAAATTGTTTCAAAGTAATATAGATGATTAAGAACACTTCAGAAAACTCCCATATCCTTTACTGGGATTGACTAATTGTTAATATTTTGCCATATTTAATTTATTGTTGTCTTAATTCCTCTTTCCATATATGTGTGTGGGTATATGTTATACATACATATTATATGCATTATGCATATGTACATATTATATTTGTATAACTTTTTTCCTGAGCCATTAGAGAATTTTAGACCTCATGTTCCTTTCCCCCTAAATCCTACATTGTATATTTCTGAAAAACAAGGATATTCTCTTATATAACTACAACATGATGATCACATTCATAAAATTTAAGATGAACTAATGCTATTTTATAATACACAGTCCATTCTCCAGATTACACAAGTTTTCCCAATAATGCCATTTATACGAGTTTCCCCTCGAGCCTGAATCCACTCCGAGAGCACACACTGCATCCAGCTGTCATTACATGCAGTGTTTTTTCCGCAAGTCATTCGGAGTTTATTTCTGCTGCCTACAACCAAAGAGTCTGAATGATATAGTTTCTTTCTGTTCTTTCTAACCAAAGAACCTTTATAATATAGTAACGTATATACTTTCATTCTAATCGACTCTCCTAGGCAGGTATTAGAATCCCTGCTTTATAGATGAGTCTTATGAGGCTCAAAGAAGTTAAGACGCTTGCTCACGATGACACAGTGAGTTCTAGAGCCGGCATTTAAATCCAAATAAATGTGTGTGTGTGTGTGTGTGTGTGTGTGTGTGTGTGTGTGTATATATATATATATATATATATTTTTTTTTTTTTTTTTTTTTTTTTTTTTTTTTTTTTTTTTTTTTTTTTTTTTTTTACTTCCCAAGCCTCTGTTTACTGCATCGCAGGCCTGGCAGATAGTAGTAACCACAATCCCTGAATTCAAGAATCTTACAGTCTAGTGTAGGAAAGAGGTAGATAGCAAATAATTATGATAGATGGCAGTAAATTCCACCACAGAAGTATGTACAAGGTGTCGATAGAACATAGTCAATGACATCATTGCAAGTATGATAAGAAATATGGTCAAGGCTTCAGTAGCAATAGAAGAAAGTAGTATCGGTTTTCTTGATGCTAACTGGGCGTGTATAGGTTGCCTATCTACGGCCCAAAGCATGGCTAATAAATATCAATGCCGATCAGCTCGCCTCCAACATGTGCTCAGGAAGTGCCAGGTGTAGTTGGCTAATGTTATTAACTTCGACATCTGCTAGAGCAATATTACCTTCTGAACATCGGGGACCCAAGTAGTTCGCACATCATGTCGATTCTTAGCTGGCCATTTTGATTAATATTGACATTATCCAGTTCTGCCATTTAGCTGTAACATATTGCAAAGATCCTAATCTGTAAGCTTGCTTAAAAATTTGCCTGGTTTTAGTTAGTTTTAAAATATTGACATTACGGAAGGAATTCCGAAGGTAAAGGGTCCTATCCTTTCAAGAAAGCTAGAGCCCTTTCCCTTCTCTTTTTGTAAAAAGTCAAATGAAAAGTAAGCATCAGGCAGGAAGGAAACCAGAGCTATGAAATCAAAGCAAATAACATCTCCCACTTTGTGGCTTCAGTTCAGAATCTGGTGACAAAGAGAAAATATGCAAAGGTCAGGAACTCCGATGGCATCTAGGGAACTGAGGCTTGGAACAATTAGGAGCATTTTCAGAATAACAGGAAGGTGTGAGCAAACCAATGGACCCTCGTGCTGAGGCTGAGGCCGCACATTTGCTGCGCACTCCCAGAGGGACCTGGGCGGTCCGTGAAGGAAAGGAAGAACTAGATGAGCATGCTTTGATAATATCTGTTCTTGATAAGATTATTTAATTTGTATTTAGCAGATAGCTCTTCTTTTAATACTTAACTCTCATGTTAAGTTGTTCATTAGTAACTTGTATAAATCGGTGCTCAAGTAATGTTCAGCTGGAAAGACTATTTTACAGAGAAAGATTTATGTTACTGGTGTCTCCTGGGATGCACTCTCATTTCTCTTGGCCTGAGCTATCCTAAATAGGGACAACCGGTGACCTGCCACCAGCAACCACAGCCCTGGTGTAGGGGTTGACTGATTTATTAAATGTTTACTGAACAGTAGTGGGCCAGACCTGGTCTTAGGTACCAGGGACACAAACAAAGACATCTTTGCCTCTGCCTTCAAGGTGTTCATCGACCAGGGAGCCTGCAATGATGACTGCTGGCTATCCATTTCATCACTCCCTGCTGTCTCAGTTCAATCATGGGAGCTTCAAAATCTGAGACCAGAGAATATCAGCATCAGAATGAGCCACTGAGATAATTTTCTCCAGCCCCCTGATTTTGGCAGGACCACTCCAAATTCAACCCAGATAATGGGGCACATACATCCTCCCTTTGAAACCTCTCCAAGGTAACGACGAAGTCACTGTGTGGTGATCTAGTACAGCATCTGACAACCTACTGTGTGAAGTTCCTTCCACAGAATAGTGATGTTGGTGCAATAACAGCAACCACTGTTTACTGTGCCTGTAGTATGTGCCCGTTCCTGTGCAAGGGAGTCCACATATTTTATAGCATTTAAAACTCACTCAGGAACAAGACAAGGGTGCCCACTATCGCCACGTCCATTCAACATAGTATTGGAAGTCCTAGCCACAGCAATCAGGAAATAAAACTCTGATTATTTGCAGATGACATGATACTGTATATAGAAAAGCCTAAAGGCTTCACCAAAAATCCATTACAACTAATAAATGATGTCAGTGAAGTCACAGGATACATAACCAATATACAGAAATCTATTGCATTTATATACACCAATTATGAATGATCAAAAGAAGAAATTAAGGAAAAAATCCCATTTACAATTATATCAAAAAGTATAAAATACCCAGGAATACATTTAACCAAAAGGGTGAAAGACGTGTACTCTGAAAACTATAAGACATTAAAAAAAGAAATTGGCCCTGGCTGGGTGGCTCAGTTGGTTGGGACATCGTCCCAGACACCAAAAGGTTGCAGGTTGGATTCCTGGTCAGGGCACATACCTAGGTTGTAGGTTTGACCCCCAATCAAGGTGCACCTGGTGGGCAACTGATCAATGTTTCTCTCCCCCCACCTCCCCCTGCACCCCCCTGCTCTCCCCTCTCTGTAAAATCAATAAACATATCCTCAGGTGAGGATACAAAAAAAGTGGAAGGATACATACACCTTGCTCATGGATTGGAAGGATTAATATTGTTAAAATGTCTGTACTACCTAAAGTTCTGTACAGATTCAATGCAATCCTTATATAAATACCAAGGGCATTCTTCTCAGAACTAGAACAAGTAATCTTAAAATTTGTATGGAGTTGTTCAATCCCAGGGCGCCTGACTCCAGAGTGCATGTTCCACCTCCCGACACAGCATATTCTTCCTCCTTCTCTGTGGCGGATGTACTCAAGTCATCTCCCCAGTGACTTTCTGGTGGTTGCATCAGAGCGTGTGAACGGGGCTCTGCAGGGGCTGCCAGTGCCTGCCGGGTGGGCGGGCGTGGCCTAGGGAGGCTGTAAGGGAAGAGTCCAGTTTCAGACACCGAAGGCTCAAATTTGATCACTCATCCCCACTACACATGCAGAGCTGTAAGCTGGTTCCTCGGACACTGAGATAACGCAGGCCTTTCCTAGAATTTTCCTCTCGGAATTATTTGAAGGCGCTGGCTCTCAAGTGTCACTTCAAGAGCAGCAAACACTGAGCGCCCCTCGCGTCAGCTCCACAGCTGGCAGTGGAGTCAGGGGCCTCGGTTAAATCGCTCAGGCAAGGGGTTGAGAGCATGGGTTTGAATCGAATCAACGTCAAATCCTGACACGGCTACTTACTAGCTGTGTGATCTTGGACGAGTTACTTAACCTCTCTGTACTCCACATTCTTTAACTGTGGGGAAAAAAATGGCTTTGAGTCAGAGCAGAATAATGACGGCATACATTTTCAAAAAGTGTTGAACAGCATTACTGAGTTATAAATGACATGCTACACATATTTAAAGTGTACAATTTGCAAGTTTTGACATATCTCGACACCTGTGAAAACTTCACCACACTTGAGAGGGTGAACATGTCCATCATCCCTACGAGTTTCCTTGTGAAACTTTTTTATTGTGTAATCAGTTCCTGTTTTGCATCCTTTTTCATCACCACCCCCATCATCCTGTTGGCTACCAAGTAGCCCCTGATTTGAAGAGCTAAGATTTCCTGAGACTTGATCCCTTTATCACTGTGTAATGCTGCCCCTTTATCCCTGATAATTTTTCTTGCTTCGAAGTCTGTTTTGTCTGAACTTAACGTAGCTACCCCAGCTGGTCGAGGAGTGTCAGCATGGTGAGACGTTTTCCCTGCCTTCATTTTCAATGCGTGCCTTTGTATTTCAAGTGAGTTTCTTGAACAACATATACTTGGGGCTTGTTTTATTTTTATATTTAATATGTACATTCTGACAGTCTGTCTTTTATTGGATGCATTTGGAACATTCAAATTTAAAGTGATTATTGATATAGTTGGATTAATATCTATCATATTTGTAACTATTTTCTATTTGTTTCCCTTGTGCTTTCTTTGTCTTACACTCTGATAATGCTGCAGTTAATCATTTCACTTAACAATAAGCTATCATCACTGAATATGTTATTGGTGTTATTTTTTTAATTGTTATCTGTTAGATCAATTAAGTATGACAAAAATAAAAATATTTTACTGTAATTTATTCCTTCTATAAGGCTCTTTCTTGTTTTTTGTATATCTGAGGTTCTAACCTATATCCTTTCCTTCTCTCTAAGAACTTTTAATATTTCTTGCAAGACATATGTACAAGTGACAAATTCCCTCAATTTTCCATTGGTATTTTTTCTTTGATATTTGAAATACTTCACCCCATTCTCTTCTTCTTCTTCTTCTTCTTCTTTTTTAATTTAAAGCCAGCATTTATTGATTTATCTGTTACATGCCAAAATAGGACTCTTTGAAATTCTGAGATGTTCTTGGAAATAGTGAGACTTGGCTAAACACTTTCAGTGCCTAAAATTTGGGCTTTGAGGATTTTTTAAAAAATTTATTTTATTGATTATGCTATTACAGTTGTCCCATTTTCCCTCCTCTATTCCCCCTGCCCTGCACCCCCCCATTTCCCACCCTTTAGTTTTTGTCCATGAGTCATACACATAAGTTCCCTGGCTTCCACATTTCCCATACTATTCTCAACCCCCTATCCATTTTCTACCTACCATTTATGCTACCTATTCTCTGTACTTTCTCCTCCTCTCTCCCCTCCCATTCCCCTGTTGATATCCCACCCTGACTTATATAAATCCCTTTAACATTTCATACAATAAAGCCTGGGTGATGATGAACTCCTTGAACTTGACCTTATCTGAGAAGCACTTTATCTGCCCTTCCATTCTAAATGAAAGTTTTGCTGGATAGAGTATTCTTGGATATAGGTCCTTGCCTTTCATGACTTGTTATACTTCTTTCCAGCCCCTTCTTGCCTCTTTTGAGAAATCAGCTGACAGTCTAATGGGAACTCCTTTGTAGGTGATTGTCTCCTTTTCTCTTGCTGCTTCTAGGATTCTCTCCTTATTTATTTATTTATTTTTAAAGATTTTGTTTATTTTTTTTTTAAAGAGAGGGGAAGAGAGGGAGAGAAACAGCAATGTATGGTTGCCTCTCACATGGCCCTCACTGGGGACCTGGCCTGCAACCCAGGCATGTGCCCTGACTGGGAATCGAACCGGCGACTCTTTGGTTTGCAGCCTGTGCTCAATCCACTGAGCTACATCAGCCAGGGCTCCTTATCTCTAATCTTGGGTAATGTCATTATGATGTGTCTTGGTGTGTTCCTCTTTAGGTCCAACTTCTTTGGGACTCTCTGAGCTTCCTGGACTTCCTGGAAGGCTATTTCCTTTGCCAGATTGGGGAAGTTCTCCTTCATTATTTGTTCAAATAAGCTTTCAATCCCTTGGTTTTCCTCTTCTCCTTCTGGCCCCCTATGACCAAGATGTCGGGACGTTTACAGATGTTTCAGAGGTTCTTAAACCTCTCCTCATTTTTTAAAATTCTTGTTTCTTTATTCCTTTCTGGTTGAATGTTTTTTTTCTTCCTTCTGGTCCATACCGTTGATTTGAGTCCCAGTTTCCTTCTCATCCCTATTGGTGCCCTGTACATTTCCCCTCATTTGTCTTAGTGTATTCTTCATATTTTCATCTAATTTGCGACCAAATTCAACCAATCCTGTGAGTGTACTGATTACCAGTGTTTTGAACTGTGCATCTGATAGGTTGGCTATCTCTTCATGGCTTAGTTGTATTTTTTCTGGAGCTTTGATCTGCTCTTTCATTTGGGCCATCCTTCCCTTTCTCTGAGCGCCTGTTACTTTAAGGGGTGGAGCCTTAGGTGTTCACCAGGGCGGGGTAACCCACAGCGTTGTGTTGTGATGCTGCCTGTGAGGGTGGGGCCTGAGACAGAACAATGGCACTTGCTCCACTCTCTGCCAACTCCCAGTCACCTCGAGTGACACCCACAAGCAAACCAGGCCCCTCCGCGCTGGTTCCTGGGTGGGTGGGCCTGTGCAGATCTAAGTCCCTGTGGGTCTCTCCAATGAACTCTGCCGTGATGCTGGGAGTTCCTCCCGCTGCCTCCTCAACCCTCACAGGTGTTCTCAATCAGTGGTCTGAGGCTTTATTTTCCTGTGTTGGTTGGCCACACGGTCTGCTCCGCTCCCCAGCTTTTCCTCCCAGTCTATCTGCACGAGTATGAGGGACCGCCCAGTCCACCAGTCTCAGCCCCGGTGGGTCCAGGTTGGCCGGCCTCGGGCCTCTCCCAGCAGCTGCAGCGTTGCCCTCACCGCTCCACAAGCCGCCAGCTTGCCTCACGCTCTCTGCCTGGCTCTGCCCCACTTACTGGTCTGGGTGAACGTGTCTTCTTTAACTTCTTGATTGTGAGACTTCCAAACAGCTGGATTTTCTGTCAGATCTGGTTGTTTTTTGTTTTTAAATTGTTGTTTTCCCTCTTTTGGTTGTGCAAGGAGGCACAGTGTGTCTACCTACGCCTCCATCTTGGCCGGAAGTCTGCCATTTTCTTCTTGCCTGCACAGTCTCTGAAGAGAAGTCTGATAAAATTCTTATGCTTATTCTTTTATAGGTAAGTATTCCCCCCATCCTGCAGCTTATTTCAAGCTTTTTCTCTTTGTCTTTAATTTTCTGTCGTTTCAATACCATGTGCCTGTGTGTCAGTTTGGGGAAGTTATCACGCCTGATGTTTTCTGAGCTTCCTCGGTCTGCGGTTGTGGTGTCTGTCTTTACTTTTGGAAAACTCTCAACTGTTACTTACTTCAGATACTTTTTCTGTTTCTTTTTGTCTTCTCCTTCTGGTGTCCCATTTCACATACGCTGTACCTGTTGTAATTGTCCCACAGTTCTTGGATATTTCATTCTATCTTCCACTCACCCCATCTTTTTTCTCTTTGCTTTCAGGTTGGGGAGCTTCTGTTGACATATCTTCAAAAGTAGCTGATTCTTTCCTCAGCTATGTCTAGTTTGCTGACGAGTTCTTCAAAGACATCTTCATTTCTGTTATTTTGTTTTTGATTTCTAGAGTTTCTTTTGATCGTTTCTTAGAGTTCCCATTTCCCTGCTTACATTACCCACCGGTTTTACAGGCTCACATTTTCATTAGCGGCTGTAGCTTACCAGTACTAGTTATTTTAAATTCCTCATCTGATAGTTTCAAAAGTTCGGTTATATCTGAGTCTGGTTCTGAAGCTTGCTTTGCCTCTTCAGACTGTGTGTGCGTCTTTTAGCCTTTTATTGTGTGTGTGGAAAGCTGGACATGATGTAGGTGAAAGAAACTGAGTGAAGGAGGCCTTTATTGTGCGGTTTTGTGTTTATCTGACTGTTAGACTATGTTTACTGTTTGCCGTAGTGGCAGGGGGCGGAGGCTAAAATTTCCTCTGCCGTCCTTGTTTTCGTCTCCCCTTCTGTCTTTGGAATTCCCTAGAGACACCTTCCTAAACAGGGTCTGAGCTATGCGGTTCTTTCAGTAACGATCCCCTGTTATTACCCAGGAGCTTGGCTGATGTGGTGGTGAGGCGGGATGGGGGCGGGGGAAGCATCCGGTGATTCTCTAATTAAGGCTCAGGCTTTCAGTGGGTCTGTGCCTCCAGGCCATGACCTTCACAGATAATTCTCACCCCCTCAGGTACGACAGGAAGTCTAGAAAGGGCTGTAGTTGGGTACAGTTATGTAGCTCATTAATGGCATTTTATTTATTTATTTTCCCTGTGATAGTATTTATTTATTTCTAATTATTTTATTATTGTTCAATTACAGTTGTCTTCATTTACCCTCCCCCCACCGCACGCCAGGCAAACCCACCTCCCCCCCTTGCTTCCCCCCTACCCCGTGGTTTTGTCCATGTGTCCTTTATAGCAGTTCCTCAATACCCTTGTCCCCCTTCTCCCCTTCCCCCTCCTCTCTGGTTACTGCCAGAATGTTCTAGACTTCAATGTCTCTGGTTCTATTTTGTTTCTCTGGTTGTATTTTGCTTGCTTACCTCACAAGCGTCTTTGCTGTGACTTATCTGAATTCCCCAGTAGCTGATCTGGCCTTGGTGCCTTCTCTCCTGAGTCCTCATATGAAACTTTTTAACATTTCATATAGTAGAGGCTGCATGATGATGTACTCCTTGAACTTGACCTTATCTGAGAAGCACTTTATCTGCCCTTCCATT
>PVJI01032687.1:0-11964 GCA_004026765.1 Micronycteris hirsuta
TAACTAAAACAATTTTATTCAAAATAACATATGCTTATGGAGTGGTAGTTTGGTATATCGTGTGGACACCAAAATCTGGCCCTAATCCTTACCCCAGACTTTTTTTCCCCCTCAAACTTTTATATTTTTTTACTTGTCCATAAATGGTTTGTGCATTCATTCCTTCACTTCTTTTACCAAGGTCATTTGTTTTGTTACTGTTATTTTGTCCAGCAGGACATTCATTCTGTGTTTCATGAGCTATTTTTATTGGACACAAAAAAGAGTGTGTTTTGCCCTTGAGCATGGAGTGGAGGAGAATGTAAAAGTAATGAACACTTAAATACTAATACATGTTTTCTTATCATTCTTCTAATGCACAAAAAGAAGTGATTATGTGTAAGGAAGAGATTGCAAATGGAGTAAGTTTGAGAGATTGCAAGATGAGATGTGAGTCAAGACTTAGATAGTTCCCTGGCGGGTGTAGCTCAGCGGATTGAGCACAGGCCTGCGAACCAAAGGGTTGCCAGTTTGATTCCTAGTCAGAGCACATGCCTGGGTTGCAGGCTGGGTCCCCAGTATGGGGCGTGAGAGAAGCAACCACACATTGATGTTTCTCTCCATCTCTTTCTCTTTCCCTTCTTCTCTCTCTAAAAATAAATAAACAAATAAAATCTTTACAAAAAAGAAACTTAAAAAGACTTAGATAGGAGGGGCAGTTTAGGAATGAACAATGGGTAGAAAAAGCACTCCTTTTATGCCTTGGTAGGAAAGCAGTAAAGTGAGGGCAAGTTCATTGTAGACTTGTAGGTGGAAATTGTTCATATTGTCATTGCATAATTCAACTCTCTGTATGAACATTATGCAAAAACATCTGCTAAAAATAAAATTGGTATATGGTGTGAAAAATATTTTGATAAGAATGGAAAAATTTGAAATACCTACTATGTAAAAGAGAAGAAAAAATAAACATGGTAGAATTGCAAGGATTCGGTTTCTATTGAAGATCAAGAATATACGAGAGCACTCATCTGTGAATATGGATAGATTACTCTGGATAGTGCTTAGTTTCAGATATATAAATATATTTAACTGAGGTTGGAATCCTCCCTGGTGGTATGAAAAGGCAATATAATCAACAAAATAATTAATAGAATTGGACAGAAAAACCTAAGTTGAAAAGATGGAAATGGTTTAGGACTAAGAAGAAAAGAGTAACTAATGGTATGGACAGATCTGTGAGATCAAATAGCAGTGGCGTTGTGAGTCGCTATGTGAGAAAGCTAGAGAGACAGGAACTTGTGAAACTGAGCTACCTGAATATATCATTTAAGAGTCTTTTCAGATGAATTTAAAATACCACAGAAGTGTCCAAAGCAATGACTGGTTGAAGTCGTTTTCAGAGTTTCATTCAACTACAAGCCCTAGTTTACATTAAGTGTACTCCTCACTCATCTGGTCAAAATTTCTAGTCCAGTTTGCTTAAATATCGTCTCTCCTAATAAAACCAGATGTTAAGCATCACAACTGCCACCTATTGTTAAGTGATTTTAGAGATATTTTTTCTGTCACTAACTTTCCTACAAAAAAACACATTTCCAAACTCTATCTCACAAGCCTTGTACCAAGCAAAACCAGCCAGTTTATACGTAAAGTTTCATGTCACCTATGCAATTATGCTTCGTTTGCACTGAAGATCTTCTGAATTGCATGTTAATAAAACAACCATCACCCATTAAGGGCACATAAGTTAGACTAAATAGTTGATTAAATAGCAAGTCTCTCCTCTAACATAAAAAACATTTCCATTACCCCTAAAAAAAGAAAGACATTAACATTTATAGGAAAGAGAAAAACCTGTACATAAGTAAAACAATCTGTGTTCTAACTTCTAATTCCCTGTATTTTTAACTTTATACACAGGTTACTGCTCACAGCAAGTCCTCAAGGCTTTCTCTGTGTCTCTGATATAACGACATGGACATATATCTTCTTACTTCTTCTGTGCTCCTTCTCTTCTGTCCTTGCCACTGTCATCTCTTTGCTTTGCATTGTATCCTACAATTTTAAACTCTTAGGCATCATATATAGAAGACAATAGAACTACGGTTCCTCTAATTCCTGTTTATCATTCACTGAGGATGAGTCAATTTCCTTTTTCTCACTGTAGTAACTCAAGGTATCAGCTCATCAACTATATTTTGTTGAGATCTGAGTACTACTATGATATAAACTGAACTCTTTACACAAGGTGGACACAAAATATTCCTTTCAAAATATGTTAACTTAGCACTTACATGCCAAAGAGAAATCTTTTTCTCTAGAGACCTAGAATGATCAAGTATCTAGAAGAAATCCCTGATACTAGAAGTTTTGAAAACATTGTACAGTGTTTCAAAGTCCACCTGCATACATTGCAACTGAACTACGTATTTAAATGTATTTTTATTTGTTTTAAATTTCTTTAAATAAAATTATTTTGTTTGAAGAGGTGGTCATGGTTATGAATTGAGATGTTATTTACAGTAGAATAAGCCTCAATTATTTGCCATAAAGTGGAGTTAAATGGAACATTTTATTTGCTTATTTATGAGCTAACAGGAAATTGCAATGTTTTTTTTTTTTTAATTTGAATTGAAGGCATTTGAAATGGAGGGAATCTTAATCATGGAATTAACTATGCACTTGATTCAAAGAAGAAATATTCTATTTGGAATCTTTGAAAGCAAGTGTACCTTAACAGTGTGCAGATCTTCCCCAAGCAGCTGTAGATGTGTGCAGTAGGAGAACACCCGCCACCCTTGTCTTCTCACATTTCTCCTGAAAGGAGCTTCCGCACGTCCTGGAGAATGAAAGTGTTCACACTGGGAGGCACAGCATTTCAAATGGGTGGCAGGCTGTGATGTGGATATGAATACTATTGCCCAAATTTTACATATGCAGAAACAGAATCAGAAAATTTGTAACTATAGCAGAATTAAAATACAAATTTAGGCCTATCCATCTTTCTTGAAATTGTGGTTTCTTATGATTTTCCTTAGATCAATTCTTTTCACCTAGGGGTTATTTTTTCTCCAGAGGACTTCAGCAATGTCTGGAGATCTTTTTTTTTTTTTTTTTTTTTTCCAGTTGTCACAACTGGAGGATGTTTCTAGCACTCTAACATCTAACGAGTAGAGGTCAAAATGCTGCTAAACATCCTGCAATGCACAGGACAGTAGCCCATCCCCACCCCTAGCAAAGAATTATATGGGCCCAAAAGTCAATAATGCCAAGTTGACATGTCTTAAATATTTTGATGTACTTTGATATTATGGGAACAGTCTGCATTTACAGAGGCACTATAGGAACAGAACAAGCCTTCCATGTTTGCTTTGACACACAAACTATGCTGAAAGAACAAACCTGCTGGTTGAATTTCCTAGGAAAATCAGCCGTGTCTGTTGTGCTTCCCAGAATATAAGGACACCCACACCTCTAGCACACCAGTGTCCCTTACTAGGTCACTGATCAAGTGAGAGCAGCTAAAGCTATGGGTTGTAGCCAGGTCATTCCTTACAACATGGATTAATCTTAATGCATTGTATTTTCATTCTATGAGACAAAAAAAGGTTTTTTAGTGGAACAAAGGCATCTTCTGAATTCAGCAACATTAAAGGGTCTTTAGTAGAGACAAGTGTAAGCATAGAAAGGAATACAGTGTAAAAGTACAAATAGAAAGTGGTTTTCCCATTTCAACAATACTCCCCTTCCAGAGCTGTACATTAAGATGCCTAAATAGAGAAAATGGAAAAGTCTGAGCCATATTTGTTGCTCACTGATCAAATGATCTCAAATACAAAACTATCATTTTAGACAGAATCAATCATCTCTTAGTGGGTGTTAAAAGACCAGCAAGTCTTCATAATCAAAAACATTTTCTTCACTCACAAACCACGTGAACGGCATGTATAGTGTCATTTTCCGAAGGTGCTCAGTGGTGCACTACAGACAAAAAATCGTTTCACTTCTAACCAGCACACCAAACTGCATGAAATCATTGTGGCGCACCTTTCTTTATAACATGTGCACTTATTTAAAAAATAACTTGTAATGCCAGCTAGAGAGGAATTGAATTATCTTTTATTTTTAATATTTCTGAAAAGTAAAAAATAGAAATGGTCATCAGAATATTTAACAATGCAAAATGAAAAAGTTAAAAGAGTTCATACAGCACCCACAGAAGTTACCCATTAATTCCCTAACCAGAAAGAAAAAAATTTAATATGTTCATGTATAATACAAGATTGGGCTCAAAAGGCAATTTAGAGATTTTCATTTAGCTATGTCATAAATACTTCCTATGTATGTAATATTTTAGAAAGTATTTTAAATACATATCTAGTTCATAATTATGTAATTAGAGAAATTAGACATGAATGTTGAAAAAATTAGAAAATATAGACGATCAAATACAAGAAAATTCATCTAATTACAAAAATATTCAATAACTACTGACATTATTTTAAGGTACACTTAATAATACCTTATGAAAGTATCTTTATTGAAATTTTTATTAAAAAGAGGTCATATATGTAGGCAGTATAGTTTCTAACTTCTTCCTTCTAAATAATACCATTAACAAATTTATACATATTTTAAAATATTCTCTAAAATATTATTTTAATGACTAAATAGTGTTTTGTTGTATAGTTATAATATTGTTTTCTTGATACATCCTTGTTTTTGAATTTATAATGTCATAATTTTTTAATTCTAAAATTGCTGCATAGAACACCCCCACATAGCAATATATTTGTTTGCATATATACATTACTGTTTTTTTAAATAAATCTCTGGGAATGATGTTGCCTTAATAAAAAGAATGTACCTTTAAATACATTTTTTATGTATATTAACATCGTGCTCTTCAAAAAAGCTTGTGTTAATTTATACTCCCAGGGCAATGAATGGCATTTTAAATGACTGGTTAATGCGTCGCTCTGAGCTCTCTCCAGAGTAATAGTGTTGTGGTTCATTAATTAAACATTCATGCATTTGAGAATTCTAGATGTGTAATATATAGAGCTTAAAAATAATTTTAAAGACACAGTCCATTCTTTTAAAGTATTTACTACTTAGGAATATCAAATAACTAGAAAACATTTGTGAAGCAGAAAATAAAGTTCAAGATAGTGTTTATCTTCCAATCCTTTAAGAAATGTAGAATGATAATGTGATTGAGAAACTATTTCAAAGCTAAAATTTAAATATATTTTGAAGATATTTAAAAATTCAAATTGACACAAGAGACTGCAAAGGACATTTCAAGTACTAAAAATGGGAAAGCAAATATTTAGAGATAGCAGATATATGCTAGAGTTCCTAGAGAGGTAGTTCTGCATAGAAGGCTATCATTGAACCATTAGAGACACTAATAGAATAGTGACTTTATGTGGGAATTGTGGTTCAAGAGTAGAAAAGGTCAAAGATTTATCTTTAACAGACTTGACATGCCCACCCAGGAGTCTGTCATCAAGTCTTCTCATGAAATAAGGAAACTGGGAGGAAATCGTGGTTACACTGATCAGCAACGTAAAGCTTGTTTGAGAAAAGATATGACCAAATGGCTGGTTTATGTTTCTGTAAGAGCAGAGGGACAATATGTCTGTGCCCCTTTTCTTACTAACAATGAGAGAGCTGCCCAGGTGTACACACATTTGAAAGAATATTTTTTAAAAGATTTTATTTATTTATTTTTAGAGAGAGGGGAAGGGAGGGAGAGAAACAGCAATGTATGGTTGCCTCTCATATGGCTCTCACTGGGGACCCGGCCCGCAACCCAGGCATGTGCCCTGACGGGGAATCGAACCGGGACCCTCTGGTTCCCAGCCCACGCTCAATCCACTGAGCTACACCAGCCAGGGCTGAAAGAATATTTTTTATATTTGACAGAGGGTGAATCTGCTTCAAATTTCTAATTTTTGGAATAAAAGTCCACTGTCAGCAGGCATATGCTATATGTTTGGAAAAGTATATGAGTATTACAATTCAGTATAAAAATATTAAACATTCATGTCACATTGTAACATTCTGGCAAAATATTGCTATGGTGAAGATAGGATTCTGTTGCATTTTTATCTGGTTTATTTTGATATGAGAAGTCTGTTTTAATTTTTTTTCCAGACCACAAAGTAACAAATGCATAATGAAAAATTTTGGAATATATGGGAAATTATAAATTGCCTATAATGCAACCACTCAAGTGAAACTATAAAATTATGAATCACAGAATGAATGTTTATGTACCAGTATAATCAGTTTCTTGACAGTTCGCCATATTTTCTTGGTTAATCTAGATCCTCTAAGAAGAATGTCAAGATGGCATTAGACCTGTAAGAAATTTATTGGAAAAAAAACAGTGTTGAGGAAAAATGTGAAACATGTAGGAGATTAGACACTCCACTGGACCACAATGCACTTTAAACCTTGTGCAAGAGAAATGAGAAAAGAACAGAAGGAAGACATGCCATAGACTACACTGCAGTTCTAAGTTTTGCCAAGTCTGACAGGGATTTCTGGAACCAAAGTCACCTATACGAGAAGTGGCACATCTGCCAAGTATGCATCTGCCTTACTACTCCTGGGCTGATGCATTGGTGGGAAGAGCAGCCTGTCCAAAGTGCCACATTAGCACAAGTTCACTGATGGATTCCAGACTGCAGCAGCTGAAATAACAAGAAATTGAACTGTTGCCTTTTCATGGCTACCTGTTGGTTTTCAAAGTGTTTGGTACTTGTTTTGTCCTAGTTTTCTTTTCATAAATCTAAACTGAGGCTTCCTATGTTGACCTTCATCATCCCAGTCTTCTAACTCACTGTCATAAAGGTTTCATTAACATACATTTGGTGAAGAAAATTCTCAAGATACTTTAATTTTAGTGTGCTGTTATAATCACAAGCATTGCATACTAAAGTTTTGCATGCTTTATAATATAAATATCTAATATTTTATTGTGTATTTGTCACTATGTAGCACTTCTTTCAGTGGGCATTTTGTTTTGAGGTTATATATGTATTGACACAGGCAATTATAGTTCAGTAGTTTCACTGTTTGTATGGCTGTCCATCATATGAACATATTGCCATATATTCATCTTATTATAGACATTTAGGTCATTTCTAATATTTTACTCTAACAAAAACTATTGCAATAAACATTCTTCTGTATATACCCTTATGCACCGAGCATTTTATATGAACATATCTAGAAGTAAAATTTTAGAGTTCCAGGTTTGTTTTGTTATTTAAAAAGCAATGTTTTTTAGTCTCTTGGAAAACACTATTTTCTCTATTTCTAATATTGTGAGATATATTCTAACATGAATGGTTGTTGGATTTTTTCAAAGCCTTTTCTACGCTATTGATATAATATTGTGATTTTTATTGTATATGTATATAAATAAAGATATTACTACATCTTTATATAAATAAAGATATTAATTCTCAAATGTTAAATCAGGCTTGCAAACCTGGGGTAAATCCCACTTAGTCATAGTGTATGCTTATTTTTATACATTGTTGGATTCAATTTGCTAATATTTTGTTGAGGATTTTTCCATCTATGTTCAAGATAGCTACTGGTGGTTACCCTTTTCTTCTTATAATGGGTTGGCCAAAATACTCATTTGGTTTTAAAGTAAAAATAAAAGACACACTTTTCATTTTCACTGATAACTTTATTCACCATTTTGTTCTACTACCTTCTGCCATTTTCCAGGAAACTTCATAATTCTATCTTCCCAAAACTTTTTATCTTTTTGAGCGAGGAACTGTTCCCGGTGCCTTTAGCCATCTTCCAGGGATTGAAATTATTTTTCATTAAGAGAATTCTGTAAAGACTGAAACAAATAGAAATATGCAGGTACAATGTCTGGTGAATATGGCAGATGAAACAGAGTTTTCCAGCTAGGCCGTAACAGTTTTTTCCTGGCCATCAAAGAAATATGCAGTCTTGTGTTATCCTAATAGAAGATTATGCGTCTTCTGTCGACTAATTTTGGATCCTTTTGTTGAGTGCTGATTTTAGTTGTTCTAACTGGTAGCAGTACTTGTTGGAATTAATCTTTTGGTTTTCCAGAAGGAGCTTATAACCGAAAACTCCCTTCCAATCCCGCCCTATACACAGCATCACTTTCTTTGGATGAAGACCAGCCTTTGGTGTGGCTGGTGGTGGTTCATTTCACTTCCCCCACGATATCTTCTGTTCCGCATTATTGTAAAGTATCCACTTTTCACTGCCAGTCACAATTTGTTTAAAAAAATGGAACATCTTTGTTATGTTTAAGTAGAGAATCATATGCAAAAATATAATCAAGTAGATTTTTCCCATTTAACTTATATGGAACCCAAACATCAAAGCAATTAACATAAGCAAGCTGGTGCAAATTATTTTCAGTGAATAACTTGGATATTTTGAGTATGTCAGTGATCTTCAACATGGTGTAACATTGATTGCTCTCAATTAATGTCTCCATTTGATTGCTATCAACTTCAACTTGTCTACCAACTGTGGAGCACCGTCCAGCCAGCATGAAAATTTGCAAACCACTTTTGACATGTTCAATCAGTATAGCACCTTCTTCATATACTGTACAATGTTTTTTTTGTTTTGTTTTCAGTTGCATTTTTACTTTTCTTGAAATAATAAAGTATAATGTGCTGATAATGTTGCAAATTTTCTTTCATCTTCAATATTAAAATGGCTACACAGAAATTCACCAATTTTGATAAGTTGTTTTAAATGCATGCTGATATGATGGCTGTCACAATACAATAAAATTGCTTTTGAATAATATGAAAGACAGCTAAGCACTACTAGAGCCATTATATGAGAAAAAAATGAACAAAATTTTAGGCCAACCCAATAATTTCTTTGTCTGATTTTGGTATTAGGATAATTCTGGCCTCATAGAATTATTAGAAATAATTTTCTGTACCCCTATCTTCTGAAGAAGATTGTAGATAATTGGTCACTTTTTTCCTTAAATTTGGTTAGAATTCACACATGAATCCATCTGGGACTGGTGCTTTCTCTTTTATGAGGTAATTAATTATTGACTCAATTTCATTAATAGATACAGGCTTATTCAAATTATTTCTTCTGGTGTGAGTTTGGCAGATTGTGTCTTTCAAAGAATCTATTCATTTCCACTGTGTTGTCAAATTTAGAAGCATATATTTGTTCATAGTAATGTTTTATTATCCTTAATGTCAGTGGAAAAAATAGTACTTGTTTAAAAGTTAAAATGTTGATAATATCCTAAATGTCTAAAAACATATAAATGCATAAATTTATTTGCCATAATCCTTTAATGAATTTATATATAATAAAACTGAGTGAATAACTAGAATAAATCTCTCATACATAATGTTGAGCATAATTAAGCAAATTGCAGGAGATAATATCTAATATTATTAAAGTTATAAATGTTAAATACATTTAAATATATTCTGTGTTTACATGCTAGGGCTGTATTGCATTAAATAAAGGATAATGATTATTAAAGGATGTATGAATACACTATATATATGTGTGTATATATATATGTATGTACTACACACTATATAGATACACTATATATAGTCTGTCCAGAAGGTATCCAGCCATGTAATATGAAAACTAGAGACATTCATTAAAGAATCTACAAGATACAAGAAATATTGCACATGAGACAATGATGCTTAAGTTCCCTTCAAAGTGAGCACCTTGGGACCTCACAAAGTTCTCCCAATAGCCATCAGCTGCCCTGTCCTATTTTCCTGAATCTCATTGATAGTCTAAAATTTCTTCCCTTTCAAAGGTGATTTTATTTTTGGGTAAAGCCAGAAGTCACAGGGTACCACAACTGGGCTGTAAGGTGGCTGAGTCACCTGGCTGATTTGATATTTCACCAAAAAATTCTTCATGAGACATGATTCATGAGCCAATGTGTTGTGTGATGAAGCTACCAATCACCAGTTGCCCATAGCTGTGGCCTTCTGAACCATTGGAATAGTTTCTGCAGAAGAATGTTCAAGCTGAATGAAACATTTAATGCAGATTTGTTGCTCTACTCACTTGGTCATTTTGAATGCCAGGACCACATAGTACACGTGCTCACTCAATGTGTCTACCAACCCCACTGACTAGTACAGTGAAGTCATCATTGTTCACACATGCACATTCCAGTCTGCTCTCCTTGGCTGTCAGGTTACATCAATGTCATGTAAACCATTTTTGTTATAGTAACAATGCCTGGATTTTTTTCCAGACAGATTTCATGTGTGTGTGTGTGTGTGTGTGTGTGTAAATGTATGTATATATGCACACATATATATGTATACACACATACATACACACATACATAATTTACATATAAACTATTTTTAATTTATATAAAAATTATTTTTATAATTTATATAAGTAATTTATATATACATATATGAATTGAAAGAGTGATAAATGGGAAGCTTCAAGATTTTAGTGATTGTTTTCCAAACTGCAGATTAAATAAAATGATTTTATTAGTTTGCATTTTATATTTTTTTCTATCTGACATGCAATAATAGCTTGTTTAAACAGACTTCTAAAATGTTTAATAAATAATATTTTATAATAAATTGTATTTTATTTACTTAGTGTTTTTCAAATTTATATTTTGACTTCAGATACCACAGCTTTGGTGCAAGATGTATTACATTAATTCTAATTATTTCCTATAAATTATTTTGTACCATTATCTTTATTAAATATTTTATTTCATCATTTATGAATGATCTTTATTATATTAAACATTTATAGTTTCTATTTGTAGACTATGAATTATATCAAATTACTTATGAGAATATTCTCACTTCAGTGTCCATCATTTTAATAATTTTAACAGTATTGTATTTTAATGTCTGGTGGGGAAGGCTCTTATCATTCACATTTTCAAAAATTTTATGAACTATTATCACCCATATATTCTTCCAGATGAATTTAAGCATTTTCTCACATATTAGTTTATGTATAAAATAAATAAATATTAAATCTTGGGTTTTCATCGTCTATACTGATTGGATTTCAGTCAACATTTAATTATTTTGGTCAATTTGAGTTTTTTCCTGCATATTTCATTTTATTTTTTATAAAAATGAATTATAATTTGCGATTATCCCTTTCTGGGTTAATAAGTAGCACACAATTTATTCATCTTCACTTGTATTTTATAGTATAATATAAATTCAATTGTTTATATCACTGTTATGTTTCTGGTTTAAAAGTTTCTGAGTTTGTTCATTAAACTATGTAGAAGATAAAGTAGGAACATGAGAAGCTTGACATTGATAAATAGAACTAAGTTTATATAAATAGAAATGAAATGAAAAAATAGTGCTAAATAAATAATTGGTCACAGAGTTTAGAAAATAAAAAGCAAAGAAATCCACTGAGGAGGAGATGTGAAGAAAATAAGGACTAGCATAAAGGTCACAATGGTTGGAAATCAGCATAAATATTTAAGGTTAGATACTGACATGCTCAACTTTTCACTTATTTTTTTATCTTTGTATTTTGCTTATCAAAGAATACAGGAATAGTATTCACAACTACAGACATCAAAGTTAAAATCATAAATATATTGCAAAATCATCCTTTATAGGCAGAAAATACATTATTAACAATGTGGGCATTGGGTTTCACTGACATTCTGTACTAGTTATGGAAAAGAAATAAAGGATTTTATGGTAGGACAGTGTGGAGAAAAGAAAATCTAAAAATTCAGTAAAATTGCTGTGGAAACTGTCAAACATTAAAGTATTCTCTTATAATTATGTCTCTGCAATGCATGTGAGTTGTTAGAAATTCTCTGATGGAAAAGACAATGGAGGTCAGCTTCTCCTTGTCTTTTATAGAACAGAGAGTTACACCATTAGGAATTGAGATGAAAGATTACCGTCATAACTAAATGACTAACTCATAACC